>OX333073.1:47365341-47598341 GCA_946863875.1 Alloplasta piceator
CGGGAAATTCAAATACTCATTTTCGTTCACGGACGACGCCGTTTCATGCACGATAAAGAGGTTTCGAGGTTATGTTTGCTGTCAGTTTCACATTCAATCGCGACCGTCGCGACTGCTCTCGATCGTACAGTTCTCAGTCGTGCCAACTTACCAATGCACGCAACGTTGCCAAATGTAAAGCTAATACAGCGACTACTTTAAATATCAATATTGTTTAAAAATATTGTTTTTTTTGCAGTTCAAAGTAATTTCATGTTATATTTCTGTAGTTGCGATTTAAAATAATCAACATTTTTTTGAGAATGAACGGTTTCCACTATCGAGATTTTAGCGTTGTCAAGTTTGGACAAAACATCCAAAAGTTGATCCTCGCTTGTAAAAACATTGTGAAAACTTGATATAATACGTAAATAAGAATTTGCGATCATTAATATGCACAATTGCGATACTTCTTTTCACATCAACGGTGTTACGATAAGAATTGAAGTATTAATCAATCCCAATAAAATTCAGTAAAATGAAAAACTTTTGGATGGAACAGTACGGACTCAACATCCTTAAAATGAATAGTAAATGCTTTCAGGTCGATCAAATTGTTTGATAAATTTGACTAAATATTTCCATGCGGCCACGACACATTTAGTCGATAGTACGTATAGTAACTACCACGATCTCGGCACTTCGCCTGAGATCCGCCAGGTGGCGGCGATCGGCGCGCGATCTCACGCCAGCGAGACAGCCACCGAGCTCCGATAAGTACCAGTGTATTACCAGCATCGAGCCCTCAATTAACTTCAAATTGATGGAACATTACCCGCGCTCTGTGCTCGCGCAGTTCTATGGACTAAAGACTACGTTTTTGAATGAAACCACCATTGCACTTTAGTGTGCAATGGTGCTCTTTGCGGGCGCAAAGATAAATACGTTAAATTTTCACTCAACTGTTTAATCTCACGACTAATTAGTTAAGTAAAAGCCCTCGTAGCTTGAAAAAATATTGCATATCATCAAATGTTTCGGTTGATTCAATTGAAATTTCCTAACTTTATATTGAATGCATTTTTTTCCGGTGAACAATATCTGAATTGCATGGAACATATAAACTGTTCATTCAACTAAACCATTTGGTTATGCAATCGCATATTGAGTGCATTTTACCAAATATAGAATCAAAACAATGTAATTTTCAATTGAACGGATTCTCTGCTTTGTTGGGTCAAGAATATATGTATTCATGGGAATGCAATTTTGGTTTCCATTTTGATCCACGTTTTGAGTTAACTGAATTACACATTTCGTTCGCCACCCGTAACCGCCGGGTTTAGTTAATTCAACCCAAATTTTTTTCACTTTACCAAACCTTTTTCTCGGTGCATTATTTCGTTTTCTTCAGAAAACAGATTTGTTGACTATTTTTCGCGTTTTTCATGCCAGATGCTTAAAATCTTCTAAAAAGTTGAGTTTATCAGCTGTTGAATCAAAATTTAATATTCGATGAAATGAGCTATCCCCTTTCACTCACTATAAATCTTTTTTAAATGGCAAAACAATCATCAATTTCATGGGGTATTTTTTTTTCCAAAATGTCTGTAAATGCTCCAACTTTTGTAATTTTGCAGTTATCCAGATTGTAATTCAGATAGTTGATAATAAAGTTAGTCGGGATTGAATTTAAAAAAAAGCGCTTTCGGAGGTTCGTTTTGAAAGTATGAATTTTTCAAGAAATATTTGTGAGAGCTTCGACCTTTGTAATTTTGCAACTATGAATCTCAATTTATTTCAACAAATGTCCGAAGTGACAAAAATTATTAGTATTGAATTTGGTGGAAATCGCTTGAGGGGTTTGAATGTGAAAAAATTGAATTTTCAAAAAATATTTTGAGTTTACTATGAATTTTTCTTTTTAAAAAAAATCTAAAATAGCAGCAACCCTGGATTTCCGAATTTTCAAATGGAAGCAGGCGGGTCATTCCATGTCAAATCGACCGATAGTTGGAATCGACCCCTTTCAATTTCGATGAAATTGAGTCAAAAATTTTATTTGATCATAAAACAAAGTTCTACCGAAGGAAAAAAATTATCAAAATTTTTTTCGAAAGTTTTATGCATAATTCAAAATTTTACCATTTTTTCAATTTTTCAAGTTGATTCTTTAAATATCTCGAAAACTATTATAGTTACGAAAAAATCGTTCTGGGTTCGTCTCGAAGAGTATACTTGGGGCTACGAAAAAAAATATTCCGAAAAAAAATTTGAAAAATGATGAATTTAGAGAATTTTGAATTTTTTTAATATCCTGAAAATCTATGATCAACATTAAATTCTTGGTATAATTTTTTTTATATAATACCTTGTACTAATCTTTAAAGATCCTGAACTTTTCAGAAAGGTGTTTTTTTTCAAAAATGTGAATTTTTAAATTTTGGTAATAAAGAAATCTTTTCTCTAAGTTAAGTAAAGTTGAGCATCAATCATGTAATTTTGTGCTTTTGAGCAGTACAAATTTCAATTAATGACATAAGAGTGTAAAAATACAAAAAATAATTGAATTTGCGTTTTTATTCATTTGGTAAATCGTTTTAAGCGTACACTTAATATACATGTATTATTATTAATTTCATGCTTAAAACGCTCTACCAAATAAATGAAAACACAAATTCAATTATGTTTTTCTTTTTACATTCTTATGTCATGAATTGAAATTATATGATCGCTCCATTTTTTGACCGTAAACATTTTTTTTTTTTTACCAAAGTTCAAAAATGCATATCTTTGAAAAAAAAAACGTAATTCTGAAAATTCCAGGATCTTTTAAGATCAGTACAAGGCATTATATAAAAAAAATTGAACGAAGAATTTAATGCTGATCGTGGACTTTCTCGATTTTTGAAAATTCAAAATTCTCCGAATTCATCATTTTACAACATTTTTTTCGGAATACTTTTCTTTCGTAACCTCACGTACACTTTTTGCGACGAATCCAGCAGGATTTTTTCGTAACTATAATAGTATTTGAGATATTTAAAAAATAAACTTGAAAAATTAAAAAAATTGTGAAATTTTGAATTTTGCATAACTTTCGAAAAAAAAAAATTAAATTTTTTTCCTTTGGTATAATTTTGTTTTATGATAAAAGAAAACTTCTGAGCAAATTTCATCGAAATCGAAAGGGGTTGCTTCCAACTATTGGTCGATTTGACATGGAATGACCCATCACATAGAAAGGGTAAATTTATGGCTTTGGACTGGTATAAATAAGCTATGAGAATCCCTGCATAAAAAATTTATCAACATTTTACGACTTTCCAATGATTTTGTTCAGCTTTTGAATCAAAGTGCACAGTACAACCTTAAGCTGGAACTTCCTGCCCTTCCTTATGAGGTGAAAGTTAGGTCGTTTGCGTCTGCCTTTCCAAAGGGTCTGGCATAAGAATATTAGAACACCTGGTGAACAAGAAGTGAGAAAGAAGTAGGGAGAGAGAGAGAGAGAGAGAGAGAGAGAGAGAGAGAGAGAGAGAGAGAGAGAGAGAGAGAGAGAGAGAGAGGGGGAGAGAGAGAGAGAGAGAGAGAGAGAGAGAGGGAGAGAGAGAGAGAGAGAGAGAGAGAGAGAGAGAGAGAGAGGGAGGGCTATAGATTTAGTAACGCGACTGAGTACTTTGACATGCTGCGCTGTAAGCTTCTGCCCTACTTTGGCGCTCTTCTCGGCGAAATCGCCAACTACTTAGGATAACAAATGTATGATTTTGAAGTCCTTCTCCTGCAAATGTTTCCCAAGTAACACTTGCAGTGCTCTCATGTTCTTAGCTCCTTCTGCCTGTATAGCAGTAAGACTCGCTACAAAGCTCCAAAATCAGAGATTTAAAATAATGATGACTTCCAATAAAACGGATAAACTATTTTTAAAGAGACTCTAAAATTTTCGTAGTAGATATTAGATAATGAAAATTGAATATCCGATGAAATTATCTATCCCCTTTCACTCAATGTAAATCTTTTTGAAATGGCAAAACAATCGTCAATTTCATGGGACATTTATATTTTAACAAAAAAAAAATACTATTAACGATTTATCACTATCATGTCCTTCTTCCCACGGAAATAAAAGTCTAACGTATAAGGTAAATGTCCCAATTATTGAACACTGGAAGTACCTATGTCCCTAATATTGAACAGGCATGTCCCAGTTATTGAACACTCTCGAGAATTCTTTTTCCGTTCTGAAAATATTATTTTGGGTACAATATTAAGAAATAAAAGCAAAATCAAACACTCTAATAATCTTTTATTAATCATATAAAAATACAAAAATATATATTTAGTCTTTTTGACAGTTTTTTGGTTCATTCGCATTTGGTTTATTTTTGCTTTTCAACTTGATCTTTATTTTATTTTTATTTTCAGCTACCTCATTTTTATGTTCTGTTTTTGTTTGATTTTGTCGTAGCTTTCTTGTTTTTCGACTGAAATATCGGAGAGCAAAAAATATTGAACATTACATTCGGATTTTTCGGTTACATTTAGGTTATATTCTCTTTTTACTTTTCTTTTTATGCTTATTGCACGAAAATACAAATAAAAAATATATTCGACGATCTTAGAGTTATTATTAAAAGAACAAAGGTAAGTTTATTCAGGAACTTACAGTTTTTGTTTGAATAAATCCGATTCACACGATCTGTCACGCGTTAACTGTCTCGATGTTTTGATGGGTTTAATGACGCCATCTTGGAGAATTCGAGTGTTCAATAATTGGGACTCACGGCATTTTCTATGTCCCAATGATCGAACACCGTATTTTTTAACAATTAATTAATTAAAAAAAAAAATTTAACATTGTTAGTTGTAAGAAATTGTTTAAGGAACCTGAAACGTCTTTACTTTTTGAGATGCAACAGTTTTTGAATTTTTTATGCCCTTACGCGTGAAGCGGCGCGTCTTAGCAAAATCGATAAGCAGTTACCATGAGGCGTCAAATCGGGTCACCGTTGCTGATTAAATAATTTTTTTCACTATTAATTAATGCTTTTTTTGCACAAGTAAGGTAACATTTCGATAGCCAAAAGTTCCATATATGTAATGAAATTTTTATAAATAAGTAAATGCATGCAGGTGAATGAGAAATAATAAAAATACAAGATAGTGTTAAATAATTGGGACCTGTTCAATAATTGGGACATTTACCTTACCGACAACATACCTCGAATATATTGAATTTTTTTATGTCGAAAAATAATTTGAGATATAGGGAAGGTGGGGCAAAATGGACACCAAAAGAAAATAACACAGCTAAAACACTACGCATAGTGCAAACGTGTTGCTTTTTATATGAACATACAGTTTTTATCGATAAGATTAAACGTCGAAAAAAGATCTTGGGGGTAAAAAGGACACCATAAAAATTTGGTTTAAAAAAAATTCAAGTAAACGAGGGAAAGCATTGGAAAAACTATATTCTTCACTTTCAGACCTTTCATTTAACATTAACATTTTTTTGCTTTAAGCGGTAAAACGATATAGAAGATGAATATCGTTATATTTTCAAAAATTTTTATCAAAAAGTGCACACAATAACGAACATTTGTAAAGAAAAAAGCTGATTTGGTCCATTTTTCGCAAAGTAACAAGCATTTGAAAAAACAATAATCGAATTTCCACAAAAAATCATATCTTGTAAATGTATGGGTAAAAAAATTTGAAAAAAATCAAGGAAAGTTCCATAAATAGGTACAATAATAGAAAAAAGTTTGAGCCAAATAAAAAAATACAACATGTAAAAGTGGTTGAGATGAACTGGAATACCTCATATACAGAGCACACTAGAAATTGTTTTTTACTTATCAATATTCAAAAAACTAATTATGTTTAATATATTTTTGCGTATTTTTTGTTCATGCACAGAAATTTCTATTCGCAATATTAATAAATTCCATTATATTCTTTATTTAAATAAATAAATGCAGGGTTAAAGGAATACAAAAATATCCGGGACTTCTGCATAGAATCGCATCTTGTTTCATTATTTTTATTAAATATGATATTCAAGTCAGATTGAATTTGAAATATATTCCAATTGCATTGTATCAAGATGAGTTTCATGAACGAAAAAATGGCGAGAATTTGTAAACTTTTTGAACGTCAAAGAAAATAAGCTTGGAGTTGGTATAATAAAACTACATTAAATTGAAAAAAAAAGTTGTCTTTGATCATGAAAAAAATGTAAGGAAAAATGTCCCCGCGATGAAACTGGTCTTAAAAATAGTTAAAATAGTCAAAGTTTCCTCGCAAATTGAAAAAAAAAATTAAACGTATGCCTTTCGAAAAAAACGCTTTTCTGCATGTGATGAAAAAAAATTGTTTTCAATTATGAACAAAATAGAAGGAAAAATCTGCTCACGATTAAACTAGCATTAAAAATGGTCGAAATAGTCAAAGTTTCATAGCAAATTTTTTGAAAAAAATTAAAAGTGTCCAACCTTTTTAAATCAACGCTTTTTTACTGATACTGAAAAAAGACCATTTTTAATAATGAATAAAATAGAAGAGAAAATATCCCCACGATGAAACTAGTCTTAAGAATAGTTAATATAATCAAAGTTTACTAGCAAATTTTTTGAAAAAAATTAAACGTGTCCCATCTTTTGAAAAAAAAACGTTTTTATGGAAGAGAAATGGCTTTAAATGATGACAAAAAATAAGGAAAAATCTGCCCAAGATCAGCCTAGCGTTAAAAATAGTTAAAAGAGTCAAAGTTTCTTAGCAAATTTTTTGAACAAAATTAAAAGGTCCGACCTTTTGAAATTAACATTTTTTTGCTGTAAGCGGTAAAACGTTATAAAAGATGAATATCGTTGAATTTTTTAATTTTTTTATAAAAAAGTGCACTCAAAAACGAACATTTGTAAAAAAAAAAAGCTTGATTTGGTTCATTTTTCGCAAAGTCACAAGCATTTGAAAAAACAATAATAGAATTTCAACAAAAAATCATATCTTGTAAATGCATGGGTAAAAAAATTTGAAAAAAATCAAGGAAAGTTCCATAAATAGGTACAATAATAGAAAAAAGTTTGAGCCAAATAAAAAAATACAACATGTAAAAGTGGTTGAGATGAGCTGGAATACCTCATATACAGAGCACACTAGAAATTGTTTTTTACTTATCAATATTCAAAAAAACTAATTATGTTTGATATATTTTTGCGTATTTTTTGTTCATGCACAGAAATTTCTATTTGCTATTTTAATAAATTC
Source organism: Alloplasta piceator (assembly GCA_946863875.1). Lineage (NCBI taxonomy): Eukaryota > Metazoa > Arthropoda > Insecta > Hymenoptera > Ichneumonidae > Alloplasta > Alloplasta piceator. Next base: position 47,372,590 of record OX333073.1, read on the forward strand.
CATTATATTATTTATTCAAATAAATAAATGCAGGGTTAAGGGAATACAAATATATCCGGGACTTCTTGCATAGGATCGCATCTTGTTTCATTTTTATTAAATATGATATTCAAGTCAGATTGAATTTGAAATATATTCCAATTGCATTGTATCAAGATGAGTTTCATGAACGAAAAAATGGCGAGAATTTGTAAACTTTTTGAACGTCAAAGAAAATAAGCTTGGAGTTGCCATAATAAAACTACATTAAATTGAAAAAAAAAGTTGTCTTTAATCATGAAAAAAATGTAAGGAAAAATGTCCCCGCGATGAAACTGGTCTTAAAAATAATTAAAATAGTCAAAGTTTCCTCGCAAATTAAAAAAAAAAAATTAAACGTATGCCTTTTGAAAAAAACGCTTTTCTGCATGTGATGAAAAAAAATTGTTTTCAATTATGAACAAAATAGAAGGAAAAATCTGCTCACGATTAAACTAGCATTAAAAATGGTGGAAATAGTCAAAGTTTCATAGCAAATTTTTTGAAAAAAATGAAAAGTGTCCAACCTTTTTAAATCAACGCTTTTTTACTGATACTGAAAAAAGACCATTTTTAATAATGAATAAAATAGAAGAGAAAATATCCCCACGATGAAACTAGTCTTAAGAATAGTTAATATAATCGAAGTTTACTAGCAAATTTTTTGAAAAAAATTAAACGTGTCCCATCTTTTGAAAAAAAACGTTTTTTTGCTTGTAATGGAAGAGAAATGGTTTTAAATTATGAAAAAAAATATAAGGAAAAATCTGCCCAAGATCAGCCTAGCGTTAAAAATAGTTAAAAGAGTCAAAGTTTCTAAGCAAATTTTTTGAACAAAATTAAAAGGGTCCGATCTTTTGAAATTAACATTTTTTTGCAGTAAGCGGTAAGACGTTATAAAAGATGAATATCGTTGAATTTTTAAATTTTTTTATTAAAAAGTGCACTCAAAAGCGAACATTTGTAAAAAAAAAAAGCTTGATTTGGTCCATTTTTCGCAAAGTCACAAGCATTTGAAAAAAAAATAATCGAATTTCAACAAAAAATCATATCTTGTAAATGCATGGGTAAAAAAATTTGAAAAAAATCAAGGAAAGTTCCATAAATAGGTACAATAATAGAAAAAAGTTTGAGCAAAATAAAAAAATACAACATGTAAAAGTGGTTGAGATGAGCTGGAATACCTCATATCAGAGCACACTAGAAATTGTTTTTTACTTATCAATATTCAAAAAACCAATTATGTTTGATATATTTTTGCGTATTTTTTGTTCATGCACAGAAATTTCTATTTGCTATTTTAATAAATTCCATTATATTATTTATTCAAATAAATAAATGCAGGGTTAAAGGAATACAAAAATATCCGGGACTTCTTGCATAGGATCGCATCTTGTTTCATTTTTATTAAATATGATATTCAAGTCAGATTGAATTTGAAATATATTCCAATTGCATTGTATCAAGATGAGTCTCATGAACGAGAAAATTCACTCCCTCCTTTCTCGTGATGGAGATCATAAAACTGCTGCGACATTTTCTTCAACGTTGCGAGGACTTTTTTTTCCCCCGGTGCAATTGCATAATACGAATTATGATTCACGACCTCGTGGCGAGGAAAAATTTAGACGAAGTGGACACAAAGAATATTTTATCTCATAAGAAATATTTCAGTGAGGTTTTGCGAGCAAAACAAACAAGTATTTCTATTAAGGGCATTGTTTTCATTCCACTTCCGGAGTTGAATTACGTTGGAGCACAGAATATATTTAAAACTCGTACTATTTTCACCGCACGCCCCGTCAACACCAAAAATCTACAATGCAATCGTTGGATTATTACGCTCTAAAAATTTTCGTACGCTCGTTTTGCCGTATTTCTCCTGATACGAACCACCAAAGTTGTTTTAAAAGGGTTTGCCTTACGATGCTTGACTTTTCTTAATCAGTTCTAAAAATATTTTAGTGCAGAAACAATAAAAAAGTACTTTTCTTTAAATAATGGAACTTGGAAATTTGAGACATTTTTCCCAATAAGTCTATCTGAGATTTTTCAAAATGTAATTTAAAATATCATTTTTTAACATTTTTTTGAAGATTTGGAACTATATATTTGCGAAAACAAATCTCTTTTTATGAGGAAGCAAAACGAACTACTTAAGGCGTTATTCTGGTCTAGAGACATATTTTGAGTGTTTTGTCGAGCTCGATTTAAAAAAAATATATTTTTACCATTCTTTTTTTTTTTTACAACACATTTATTGATATTTTGACAATGAACGAAAAAAATTTCGAGAAAAAAAAAGAAAATTAAATAAGTTATAAGCTGGTAAAGTTGGGGCCAATGATACCAACTGGTAGACATTCTTTTCCCCAAGCCCATTTTAAAATCCCCTAAATTCAAACTATAATACCCTAACTTCAAATGTGATAAAATTGTTAATGAATTTATACAGTTTCATTTTGTAATATTTTATTGCTTAGAACAATAGATTAATTAAATGAACAATACAATAAAATATTTGCAATTTTTTAAAAAATCTATCTAATTAACTTACCTGCATCAAGTTTTTTTTAAATAAGAAAGTTTTAGATAAAAAGGTTCTATTAAAAGTAGTACATGAGATTTATAAAAAAATTCTTTAGGTGTCAGTACGTGAAATTGATTAACTAATTAAATAAATACATTGTATAACTATACACCGAGAGAAAAATATGGTTCGTGGAACCATATTTTACCATATAATATGTTCCCCACAGGGTTTGTCAATAATTTATGGTAACCCCAACCTATAAAATTATAGTACGGGTAACCGAATTTTCTGGGTTTCACCCAACATCTCCTTATGTTTGAGCAGACAATGTATCGAGCAACTAAACATATGGTACTCGAAACTATCGAATGGCAATGAATTCTTAGAAAATTCATTGTGACTTTGCCGTCACCCACCATACGGTATCAAAAGAGCAAGAAATTGATTCACGTAGCACACGTAGTTGTAACATACATACCGTGTTTTGGAAAATGCACTACATGATAGTAGGGTTTACCATACGATATGGTTATTTGCTTAACCCGCTTGTTCTATTTTACACACTCTATCGTGCACTACACTACCGTACATAGTTCATCTTACCATATTCATCCTGATATTAATAAATATTATTTCGAACTGAACAAATATGTATTTAAATAAAATAATTTTTTTATTTAATATTTACACAATATATATTTTAAACATTTCAATCTTTGAATGTATAGCTACACATATGAAGTCTACAATTTCGTAAAGTTTCGTCTTTTCTTTAACAGAAGGGAAAAGAAAACAGATACTTTTTTATGGGAATCCTTTTCGGGGATTCTACTATCTTGCGTTTTGCCGCAATGTTCAATGTATTAAATATCGATACTGAAAAATAAGGATATCAAAAATAGAAGAGCTTGGAAAGGATATAGGCGTCGAGAGGCAGGTTCGCTTGTGCGAGAAGTAGCCACCTGGCGGATTTTTGGGGTACTGACAACCATGGTGAGCTTAAAGATCCGTCATGGTAAAAGGGGTTATAGTATGGTTAACCATATTCTATGACTGGACAAGCAATAATATGGTAGCGCTTATTATATTATTGCTTGTCCAATCATAGAATATGGTTAACCATACTATAACCCTTTTACCATGGTGAGCTCAAAGATCCGCCATGGTAAAAGGGGTTATAGTATGGTTAACCATATTCTATGACTGGACAAGCAATAATATAATAAGCGCTACCACATTATTGTTTGTCCAGTTATAGAAAATAGTTAACGATACTATAACCCTTTTGACCATGACGCGGGATCTTTGAGCTCACCATGGTCTTTTCTCTCAGTGATCATATCTGCAGATTTGTCAGTACCTCAAAAATCCGCCAGGTGGCTACCTCTCGCACAAGCGAACCTGCCTCTCGACGCCTATATCCTTTCCAAGCTCGTCTATGTTTGGTATCCTTATTTTTCAGTATGGAAATTTAATACATTGAACATTGCGGCAAAACGCAAGATGGTCGAATCCCCGAAAAGGATTCCCATAAAAAAGGGTCTTTTTTCTTTTCCCTTCTGGTAACGAAAAGACGAAGCTTTACGAAATTGTTGACTTCATATGTGTAGCTATACATTCAAAGATTGAAATGTTTAAAAATATACATTATGTAAATATTTTTTAAAAAAAGATTTTTTATATACCTATTTGTTCAGTTTGAAATAATATTTATTAATATTACATAAAAATGTATTAGATCGCAATATAATTTCCTAGTAGGTCATTCAAAAAAAAAAATTTCGTTGACATGAATAGAGTTGTATTAGGCCGGCCTACAACTAAAAAAAATTTGGCTTGACTAGGATTTAGTTAAATGTACTAGATCTTTTTTCTGGGTGCAGTTAGACATTTATTTCGATTTATTGCGAACAGTCGTTATAATCTTATAAAGTATATATTTGTCATGTCTACGTCAACAGGATGAATATGGTAAGATGTACTATGTACGGAAGTGTATAGTGCACGATAGAATGTGTAAAATAGAACAAGCGGGTTAAGCGAATAACCATATCGTATGGTAAACCCTATGGTTACCATAAATTATTGACGACCCCTGTGAGAAACATATTATATGGTAAAATATGGTTTTACACACCATACTTTTCTCTCGGAGTAGTATTACATAGATAGCAACTGCTTCTCGTAAGCGTTATTAAGTAGCCGTTCATAGTAACCATACAAATAGTTGAAAATAAAATACAATAACGCAATTTTTAATTAACACAAAAATATACTGCGAGTGTCAATGTTTGAGTCTTCTTTACGACTCAATGGATGTATTTGGCCAACCATACACGTTTTGTAAAGTTCTTCGCAATAGTACGCATCACGATCAGTTATGCTGTATATTTGTAGGGATCATCCAGTGATATGGCACAACCAACTGTACAAGTATGGTAGTGCTTATTATATTATTGCTATGCCAGCCATAGAATATGGTTAACCATACTATAACCCCTTTTACCATGGCGGATCTTTGAGCACACCATGGTTTTTTCTCTCAGTGTAAATATTTAGGGAATGTTGATTCCGAACTCGTTAATAATTTAAAAGAACTCGTTGGCTTCTTGGTCTTCATTCGTATCAGTATTTTTAAAGTCGTACATTTTTACGTTAAACATTTTTAGCATACTAGAAGATATCATTTTTATCGATATTATATTGTATCGATATTTTTGTTTTCATTGCAAATATTTCTTAAACGCCTAGCAGCCGTTCGGTAATCATAAAAAATAAAGTTTATTTCATAAAAAGATTTTTATTCATCGATGTTCCATGAAATTGATAAAAAATAAACGGAAAAAAAATTTTTAAACAAGCTTTTATTAGTTGTTAATAAAAAGTAACTAAAAAGTTAAAAATACTTTTATTCCGATTGAAAATAAGTTTTCAAATAAAAGCGTGTTACACCCTCTTTCTTCTCCCTTGCCGTTAAAATGTAACACTCTTTCATTTGAAAACTTATTTTCAATCGGAATAAAAGTATCCTTAACTTTTTAGTTATTTTTTATTAACAACTGATAAAAGTTTGTTTAAAAACATTTTTTTTCGTTTATTCATTTTTTACTTTTTAGTATTTATGATGTTAAATAACTAGTTTAGTAATTTATATCTAGTTTCGCAAAATTTTTTGCAAAATTTGTTAGACAAAATTGTTCCACAGAATTAATTTGCAAAATTTTTCTGCAAAATTTATGCAAAAAAATTTGTTCACCAAATTTTTTAGTAAGAGACTATTGTGCAAAATTTTCGTAGAAAAATTTTGCAAATCAATTGCTTAGAACCATTTTGTGAACAAAATTTGGAAAACAATTTTTTTGCAAACAATTATGCGAAACATTTTTTTTACAAAAAATTACGTGAAACATTTTTTGGTGCATAACAATTTTTAAGCAAATTTTTTATACAACTTTTGCGAAACAATTATTTTGCAAAAAATTTGCAAATTTTTTGTGATAATATTGCATTGTCATCTGATTTCAATCGGAAACCGGGAAGTGGGTCAAATTTAACTTGCAAGATTTGATTACAGACAGACACCGGGACAGGTGAAAGTAAATAAAAGCTTTAAAAAAAAAAAAAAAACTAAAAAACATGTTCATTTCTATTTTGACATTATGAAAATGACACTATTGGGTTTATCAACCGAATTATAGCCGGCCATATGCTGCTTTATGTCATATTTATTTTTCTTGTAACACTACTATCTAGTTCGTTAAGTTAGAGACAATGGAGAATAGAAACCTCCATAAAATTCTCGATTTTACATGAGTCAGACAGAAAAAATCCTGAGTAAAAAAATTATTTATTTTTTCCTTAAAAAATAGCCTAAAAAAAATGTTCCTCTATAAAATCCCCTTTTTAAATTTTTTCTTACCCTAAATTTGGGGGAAAAGTCCTCAAGTCACACTAACGTGAGTTGATTTGACCTTGTCCATTTTTGAACAAGTATTGCGACCAAACTATCGGTCGAAAAAATCTCCAAAAATTACAGAACATCCTTCAAACGTTCTAGTTGATGTATCAAAAATTAGATTATAAAAAATCAAATGACTATATATTCAAAAAAAATCATAAAGAAAAAAAAAGAAATGTAGTCGTGGGTCGTTTTGACCCAGTGTGACCACAGAAGGTTGAAAAAAGAACTCTTGTGAACATTTTCAATTCGAGCTATTGGGGTTAAAAAAAATCAACGTTTTTTGATCGATCGTCAAAAATATACTACCCCTAACACCGTGGAAAGGGTAATTAGACGAATGTACACATGGAATTAGGCAAACACGTTTTCTCTTTCTGTTCTTGTCCGCCCTCTGCGGACATTCTGCGGGCAATGGGCAATACCGTCGATATACTCACCCTTCTGGTTAACATCTGTCTCTGTCATGGTCATACTCACAATGCTTTGTGTCCTCGATCGAAGTGGCGCAATGCGCGCGTCTCAATAAACGTCCCTCCGGCCTGTTCTTTTCGTTCATCAGCCAAACGTTTCGCACCCCCCCCCCTCCCCCCAAAACCCCAAAATTTGACGTATGGGGACGATTTTTTTTCACAATTTTTGTTTCATAATGTACTTTTTTTAAAAAAATACAAAAAAACTATTTTTTTTAATTAAAAATACAAAAAATACAACAAATTTTTTTTTTTAGATTTTCGGAAAAAATCGACAATTTCTCGATGATTACCATTTTCGATTTTTTTTTCTTTTTATTATATCAAACTTTAACATTTTCTGCAAACCGTCAAATTTTTTCAGAGTGGTGTTTTTTCGATTTCTATTTTTTTTTTAACTAGCCTTATTTCTCGGAACACCATTCTGCAAATTTTTGAGGGTGTTCAGAGGACTTCGAAACTTGAAAAAAAAAAAATAATAAAAACAAAAATTGAAAATGGTAATCATCGAGAAATTTTCGATTTTTTCCAAAAATCTATAAAAAAAACGATGAACATGCGTTTCAATAATTTCTTTGTATTTTTTTCGAAAACAATATTCAAAAACAGTTTTCGAAAAAAATGTCAAAAAATTATTGAAACCCATCTTCATCGTTTTTTATTAGATTTTTGGAAAAAATCGAAAATTTCTCGATGATTACCATTTTTGATTTTTTGTTCTTTTTATTATATCGAACTTTGACATTTTCTGCAAATCCTCAAATTTTTTCAGAGTGGTGATTTTTTTATTTCTATTTTTTTTTTTCCATTTGAAAAAAAAATTCAACTAGCCTTATATCTGATAACGCCATTCTGCAAATTTTTGAGGGTGTTCAAAGGACTTCCAAACACGAAAAAAAAAAAAAAATTGAAAGTGGTATTCATCGAGAAATTTTCGATTTTTTCCAAAAATCTAAAAAGAACGATGAAGATGCGTTTCAATTATTTTTTTATATTTTTTTCGTAACCAACATTCAAAAACAGTTTTCAAAAAAAATATAAAAAAATGATTGAAACGCATCACATCGTTTTTTTTTTATTTTTGGAAAAAATCTAAAATTTCTCAATGATTACCATTTTCAATTTTTGTTTTTTTTTTCAAGTTTGGAAGTCCTCTGAACACCCTCAAACATTTGCAGAATGGTGTTATGAGAAATAAGGCTAGTTGAAAGAAATTGTTTTTTTTCCATTGGAAAAAAAATAGAAATCGAATAAACACCACTGTGAGAAAATTCGAGGATTTGCAGAAAATGTCAAAGTTTGATATAATAAAAGGAAAAAAAAAATCAAAAATGGTAATCATCGAGAAATTTTCGATTTTTTCCGGAAATCTGAAAAAAAACGATGAAGATGGGTTTTTATAATTTTTTTGTATTTTTTTTTCAAAAAGTACATTAAAAAACAAAAATTTTGAAAAAAAATCGTCCCGATACGTCAAATTTTGAAAAAGTTATAGCTATTTGAAAAATGAAAAGCCAATTTTTTTGAAATATTTTCAACTTTTTATATCGGCTGGGTGTAAAAATTTGAAAAAAATCTGAAAAATGTTTTCGATAGGGTCAAAAAAAAAATAAAAAAATTTTCAACCAAATCGAAAAGGGTCGAGTTCTAAAGTGGTCGATTCAGCGTGGAATGCCCCATATGTATACGTATATGCCCTAATGTAAGAAACTGGACCAACTTTTGCTCACTCCCCAGCTTTGACTTTCCTTTCCTTTTCCTTCCTTTTATCCGTAGATCGTTCGTTCTTCCTGCTGATAAAAATCCCAACTTACGCTACATTACATTGTAATGGAAATTAATGAAAAGCGAGAAAAAACGAGAGAGGGAACAAGGGAGAGGCGCAAAAAGAAGAACGCTGCTTGAGTTGCCCCTCTCTTTGCCATAAATGGTGGTTTGATTTTGGGTCGCATTGATTGAATTTCCTACAGCTGCTGGCTTCGCTGGGCACGAAACCGAACGATTGGGAGCAAATTCCGCGTTGGGGCGTTTCGTGTTCTGTTAAACGTGAGGGTGCGCGGGGTGAGATCCTTCTTGTCAAGAGGGTTGCGCGGGTTTAGTCGCCATCGTGATCATTCGAGGGCAGCAAGCTCGAGGGCAGCGTTTTAGCAATGTTGCCGGAACGCGAAATCTTTTCAGCCAAGCAGCCATTATGTACGGAGCATTCCACGCCAAATCGACCACTTCGAAACCCGACCCCTTTCGATTTGGCCCAAACTTTTTGACCTTTTTCTACCTTAACAAAAACATTTTTCAGAATTTTTTCAAATTTTTTTACCCAACTGATAAGAAATTATAAATTTTTCAAAATAATTGGCTTCTTATTTTTCAAAAAGCTATAACTTTTTCAAAATTTGACTTATCAGAACGGTGTTTTTCAAAATTTTCGTTGTTCATTGTACTTTTTGAAAAAAAAATACAACAAAATTACAGAAACCCATCTTCATTGTTTTTTCTTCAGATTTTTGGAAACAATCGATAATTTCTCGATGATTACAATTTTTGATTTTTTTTTCTTTTTATTATATCAAACGTTGACATTTTCTGCAATCCTCAAATTTTTTCAGAGTGGTGTTTTTTTAAATATCTTTTTTTTTTCAATTGAAACAAAAATTTCAACTAGGTTTATTTCTCATAACACCATTCTGCAAATTTTTGAGGGTGCTTAGGGAACTTCCAAATTTGAAACAATAAAATAAAAAAATTGAAAGTGGTAATCATTGAGAAATATTCGATTCTTTCCAAAAATCTAAAAATAAACGATGAAGATGGGTTTCAATAATATTTTTGTATTTTTTTCGAAAACTAAATTCAGAAACGGTTTTCGAAAAAAAATATAAAAAAATTATTAAAACCCATCTGAATCTTTTTTTTTTAAAGATTTTTGGGAAAAATCGAAAATTTCTCGATGATTACCACTTTTAATTTTTATTTTTACTTAATTTTTTTTCAAAAAGTACATTAAAAAACGAAAATTTTGAAAAAAAAAACGTTCCGAACAGTCAAATTTTAAAAAAGTTATGGATATTTAAAAAATAAAAAGCCATTTTTTTTGAAAAATTTACAATATTTTATCGATTGGGTAAAAAAATTTGAAAAAAATCTGAAAAATGTTTTCGAAAGGGTAGACAACAATCAAAAAGTTTGAGCCAAATCGAAAGGGGTCGGGTTTTAAAGTGGTCGATTTGTAGTGGAATGCCCCATACACTGTCGTCCAAGAGTTTGGAAACACTCGCCCCTATTCCGCGCCGCACAAAAACTTTCACTGCTCTTTTAAAAATGAAGATATTTTAATTCAACAATCGGCGTTTCAAAGAGGACCTATTCATCTTCATTTCACTTTTTCCATAAAATTTATTCGATTTTTTTGTAACCCGAGACGTCTTTTGAAACAAGGTCGTTTTTTGTTTTTTTTTTACGTTGAAATATTGGTGCACGATCATTGAAGTTTTTTTAAACTGTTTTTTGTGTGAAAAACTTGTGGGGAGGAGTATAAGTTTCAGTTTCGTTTTTTGAACAGTTTTGTACCATTTTTTTCGCAAAAATATGCAATTTTTCATTAAAAAACTACCATATTTATAAAATGAAGCGTAACTTCAAAACTACTGGGTTTTCGTGAAATCACTAATATGGTAAAAAGTTGCAGACAATTATTTTTGATTCAATAGAATTTTTTCAGAATTTTTATTCAACATTTTTTTTCTGCCAATGAGATTTTTTTAAATTTTAAACAAACGATCTTTTATTTTTATTTTCACTTTTGAAAACGCGATTCAAAGTTTAAAACTCAAAAAACTTATTTAAAAACTCGCAGAATATTTTTGTTGTATTTTTTTCTGAAAAAGCCATAAAAATCAAAAATTTTGAAAAAAAAACTTTCAATTTGGACCGTTATTGAAGAAGTTATGACCAAAATACCAAAAAGAACGGTTTTTTTGATAATTTAATATCTTTTGAACGGGTAATCAAAAAAATCTCAAAATTCAACAGGAAGGGGCTTTCAATGGGTACAAAAAAAAATTAAAAAAATGAGGAAATAAAAAAAAAGTTTTTCAAACTGTTCGATTTGGGATGGAACGGCCCATATATATCGACGGGGTGTCTCAGGAATGGAAGGCAATACTGTTAGATTCGTGACGTAATGTCGAGTAGAAAAGTCCTTTGCCATTTTTTGATATTTTGAACCCCTGAGAGTGTTATTAATTTAATTAATTATAAACGTCGTATGGAGTAGAAAAATCCTTAGTCATTTTTTCATATTTCCAACTCCTAAAATTGTTATTACTTCAATTAATTATTAACGTAATATGGGATAGAAAAGTCCTTTGCCATTTTTTGATATTTTTAACTCCTGAATTGTTATTAATTTAATTAATTAATAACAATTCAGGGCTTCAAAATATCAAAAAGTAGCAAAGGACTTTTCTACTCGATATTACGTCACGAATCTACGCTCACGGTATTGTCCTTCATTCCTGAGACACCCTGTATATCTATATACCCTGCACTCGCGAAGGATCAGCCGCGCTGTGATCAGCAGTTGGAGTCTTTTACCCAGTAACCACTACACGCCCTTTTTCTCGACTGTGGTAACTCATCCCGCAGCTTTTTCCCTCCTTTTCCCTCCCTTTTCGCTTCATCTTCCTCTTTCGCTTCTCCTTCTTCCGGTTTCTTGATCATCTCTCTCTCTCTCTCTCTCTCTCTCTCTCTCTCTCTCTCTCTCTCTCTCTCTCTCTCTCTCTCTCTCTCTCTCTCTCTCTCTCTCTCTCTCTCTCTCTCTCTCTCTCTCTCTCTCTCTCTCTCTCCCCTCTCTCTCTCTCCCTCTGGCTTTTTCCACCCTGGGCAACCCCTATCTCGTTGCCATCTCTGAAATTCGTCGCAAATTTAAGCTCTGACCTCGTATAATCTTCCATAGAAGTTGAGCGTCGCGCGCACTATGAGAGACAGAGAAAGAAGACCCTGAGAAATGTGCTCGGAAAATGCAGCTTGAGCATACGTATAGTCAGACTGAGTGCGGTACTATATTTCAGTTATATCGGATGACTGAATATTCCTACATGAGCCGTTAAGTGTAACGCTAACTTTGCGCTTTTTTTAAAAGTATTTTTCTGCTATTGTGGATTTTAGGTAAACATATCAATGGCGGGACACGTCCCAATCTCTGGACACTAGAGTCATTATTTGAGAGTATAAAAACAATGTACATTAATTACACAGCCACACAAAAAGAAAAAAAAATCGGCCTGGGGGTCTGACTATGTGCACTATAAATTTTTGAGGTCGCTGAATCCGAATACGAGGTTGGTTTAACACCAGCTCGTCAGGGTTTAGCTATAACCTCAAAAACACTCCAAAATCAAATTATTTTTTTAATATCTCGAAAACTATTATAGTTACGAAAAAATCGTTCTTGGTTCGTCTTGATGAGTATACTTGTGGCTACTAAAAAAAAAATATTCCGAAAAAATTTTTTGAAAAATGACACATATGGAGAATTTTGACTTTTTATAAATCCTTTTTTTTTATATATTACCTTGTACTGATCTTAGAAGATTCTGAAGTTTTCAGAAAAGTGTCTTTTGTTTTTTCAAAACCTTTAATATTTTTATTTTAAAAAATCGTGTAAATCTACGATCAACATTAAATTTTTGCTTAAATTTTTATTATATAATACCTTGGACTGATCTTAAAAGATGCTGAAATGTTCAGGATGGTGTTTTTTTGTTTTAAAAATTAAAAGATCCGGAAAATTCCAGGATCTTTGAAGATCACTCCAAGGTATTATATTAAAAAAAAATTAACTAAAAATTTAACGTTGATCGTGGATTTACACGATTTTTGAAAATTTAAAAATTCATATTTTTGAGGAAACAAAAAAACCTTTCTGAAAATTTCAGGATCTTTTGAGATCGGTACAAGGTATTATATAAAAAAAATTGAACCATAAATTTAATGTTGATCATAGATTTGCACGAGTTTTAAAACTTCAAAATTCTCAAAATTCATGATTTCTCAAAAAAAAAAAAAAATCGGAATATTTTTTTTTGTCGTATCTACAAGTATACTCTTCAAGACGAACCCAGAACGATTTTTTCGTAGCTATAATAGTTTTCGAAATATTAAAAACATAATCTTGATTCTGGAGTGTTATTTTTTGTGGTTATAGCCAAACCCTGACGTGCTGGGGTTAAACCAACCTTGGATTCGGATTCAGCGACCCCAAAAACATACAGTACATAGTCAGACCCCCGGGTCAAAATTTTTTTCAAAATTTTTCGTGGCTGTGCTATTAATAAACGAAATTGTATCTATGATTCATGCGATTGATGACTTGGAAAGAGATTTAGAGTTTCTTGCTGCGATTGTACTTTTACTTTAAACATGAAGTCTTCTAATCCATCTTCATGTCTGATTCTAAAAATATCTAAGCAAATAAGCTAAGAAATTAACAATTATATAACAAACAAACAATTTTAACACTTTCACGCATTCCTAATTTCGATTTTCGGGGCATCTTACATCATAATAGGAACTGGAATAATAGGAAATAATCTTTATATGGATTTCAGCTATCTATATGGGTCATTCCATGTCAAATCGACCAATAATTGGAATCGACCCCTTTCAATTTCAATGAAATTTGGTCAGACGTTTTCTTTTATCATGGAACGAAGGTGTACCAAAAAAAAATTAATTTTTTCTTTCGAAAGTTATGCTAAATTCAAAATTTCACCACTTTTTCAATTTTTCAAGTTTGTTTTTCAAATATCTCAGAAACTATTATAGTTACGAAAATCTTTCTGGGTTCGTCTTGAAGTGTATACTTTAGACTACGAAATAAAAAATATTCCGAAATTTTTTTTCGAAAAATGATAAATTTGGAGAATTTTGGATTTTTTAAAATTGTCAAAATCCACGATCAACATTAAATTTTTGCTTTAATTTTTTTATATAATACTTTGTACTGATCGGTTTTTTCAAAAATATGAATTTTTGAATTTAGGTAATATTTTTTTTTACTTCTTAGTTAAGTAAAGTTGTCCAATCATGTAATTTCGAAATGTTAGGCAGTACAAATTTCAATTAATGATATAAGAATGTGAAAACAAAAACATAATTGAATTTGCGTTTTATTTATAAAATTTATTTTACCAAAAATTTTTTTTACAAAAAACATCGTTTACCAAAATTCAAAAATTTATATTTAAAAAAAAGTGCAATTCTGAAAGTTTCAAGATTTTTTAAGACCAGTACGAGGTATTATATTTCAAAAATTGAACCAAAAATTTAATGTAGATTGTGGATTTTCACGATTTTTAAAAATTCAAAATTCTCAAAATTCATCACTTTCCAAAATTTTGTTTCGGAATATTTTTTTTTTCATAGCTTCAAGTATACTCTTTAAGACGATCCTAGAACGATTTTTTCGTTACTATAACATTTTTTGAGATATTTAAAAAATAAACTTGAAAAACCGAAAAAATTGCGAAACTTTGAATTTATCATAATTTTCGAAACCAACATTTTCAATTTTTTTTTCTCTGATAGAATGTCTTTTTATAATAAGAGAAAACTTCTGACCAAATTTCATCGAAATTGAAAGGAGTCGATTCCAACTATTGGTCGACTTGACATGGAATGACCCTTGTCTTCCCTTATCGATAAGAAGGTGACCATTTTTTTATGAGAAGTCAACTCAATTTTTTATCCAGGCTTAGACAGCTCGTCATTGATACGATCACTTGAATGGAATTTTTTTCCTGTTGCAAACTTTATTTCGCAATATTTTCCTATCGATTCCAAATAGCATGCGTTCCAAACGTAAAAATGGGGGGACTTCCGGTTTAAAAAAAAACGCTTTTTTTCCAATCGACAATCTAAAATGAAACTTTGACAAATTCAGCAATGGCATAGGGTAAAAGCCGGATAGTTGCTACACTTAAGGAAAAAGCTCTATTACTTGAAAATTAAGTATCTACTGACAATATATGCTTCGTGTATATTAAAACATTGGTCTTTAATCTTTCATTGGGCACTATTTTTGTAAACCCAATTAATATTGTTTTTGAGTAAATCCCGTTTCATTTGACCTCTTCAAAGAGGTCCCAACGTAGCGGATAGTCGCCTCACGTCGAAAATACTTCGAAGGAGTTTATAATTAATATTAAGTTACAGATTATTTCATTTCATTCTGTTTTTTAAACTTATTTTGTTGCCCAAAAGTCTTTTAAAAGTCTCTCTTTTAGAATAAAAACAAATGATATCTGTATTTATTCGTCGCAAATTTAATTCCAGGATTCCTGACCCCTCATAACTTAATTCTAGGATTCCGGACCCCCCACAAGTTAAGTGACCGCTCGTAACTTAATTCCAGGATTCCTAACCCCTCATAAGTTAAATGACCCCTCATAACTTAATTCCAGGATTCCTGACCCCTCATAAGTTAAGTGACCCCTCATAACTTAATTTCAGAGCCCCTGTCCCCTCTTAACTTATGAGGGGTCAGGAGTTCTGGAATTAAGTTATCAGGGGCCAGGAGTCCTGGAATTAAATTATGAACGGTCACTTAACTTATGAGGAGTCAGGAATCCTGGAATTAACTTATGAGGGGTCAGGAATCCTGGAATTCAGTTATGAGCGCTCACTCAACTTATAAGGGGTCAGGAATCCTGGAATTAAGTTATGAGGGGTCAGGAGTCCTGGAATTAAATTATGAGCGGTCACTTAACTTATGAGGAGTCAGGAATCCTGGAATTAACTTATGAGGGGTCAGGAATCCTGGAATTAAATTTGCGGCGAATAAATACAGATGTCATTTGTATTTATTCTAAAAGAGAGACTTTTGACTTTTGAGAGATAAAATAAGTTCGGTTAATGAATTCTCATTCAGTTGTGAAGTCCCGACTCCAAGTCTATATTATGTAGACTTATAAGTCTACATAAATATCGACTGATACTCATAAGTCGATATTCATATTTTAAAAAATGACTTTCGAGAGCCTAAATAAGAGCGGGTCATGAATTCACGTTCATATAGATTTATTAGTCTATATGAATGTAGACTTATTAGAATTAAGACTTATGAGACAATTATTGTGGAATGTACATTTCGTTGAAAAGTCTATATAAGAAGTCTATATTGTTTCATTAGCGAGACTTTTCGTAGACTACGTGAGAGACTTATCGTATAGACTTAACATAGACTAATTTTTTTACACGGGTATCTAGTTCTTTAAACGCTAGTGCTAAACTAACTTTGGTCGAGCAAGGACTACGCCTGGGTTTCTGTTATATTGCCGTTAGGGCAACTAACCAGAAAAGAATTTGGGGCGACTATCCTTTTCGATACGGATACTTGCCCTTTTTATTAAAAAAATAAATAAAAGTTATTTAACAATATACCGTATCAGACCGTGTAGTTGAATCTCTAATGCATGCGAGGAAACAAATAGTTGACTGAATCCTCAACCATAACATTATTTATTCAATAAAAATTAGTCACCAATATTAGTACAACGCTCGTCGAGGTCTCACCGCGGAAGATTTTCCCTCACACGGTCGAAACTTGTGGGCCCTGTCCTATGTCTTTTGGGCACTGAGGCCTGCGAGGGCATGTTGATAATTACAGAAAGCATTAACCGGTACTCTGGTGTAGTGGCTAGCGTGCTCGCCTCTAAACCAGAGCATCGGGAGGTCCTGGGTTCGATTCCCTGTGCCGTTGTTTCGTCGAGAAATGAAAATATGGGCGTGACAAGCTCCAGATATATATATGTGGCATACACAAGTACTCGTACAGGTGTGAGTCACATGTATATAGCTGTAGTCCATATTTACAATTTCTCGACGAAACGTGACGTAGCTCCGGCATCGGAAAGCGAACTCAGGACCGGCTATAGAGACACAGGTTTTCCGCAGTTTCCCTGTGTCTATGGAAATTAATTTCCATAGCAAATGCGCCATAGAGGGGGAAGTCGGATGCGGCCGCATGGGGATCTGGTTACTGATCCGGACCAGATCCTCAGGGGGGACTGGCTACTGACCCGGGCCGACCCTGTAATAGGCGAAAGCCTCTAGACGGGGGGAAATGCACAATAAAAAAAAAAAAAAAAAATTACAGAAAAACGCTAACCCAGGGACATCTCTAACATAGTGTATTAAAAACCGGGGCAACTATATTCCCCCGGAGCAACTATCCCCCCGGGGCAACTATCCCCTCAGGGCAACTATCCAGCTTTTACCCTAAACGCATCAACAGTGGAAGCTGTAACCTGTTGTAATCCAGTTGAGTTCTCCCGAGTATCAATCTCAGGTGGGAAAAAAATCACTCGATACGATCGTTTTCAACGACATGATGGAAAAAATACAGAGAGAACAAACTTAGGCACTGTCGTATTTTCTCAGCAACAGATCAAGAAAGAAAATTGTTCTTCATTGATGACCAGATCCTGTCTTTGATGTCAAGACAGACTACGCAGACCTTGAACGTCCCTCAAATCCTGGGCCCACTTAAAGTTTTTGCTAGATGTACTGCGGTGCTTTTGCAATACCAATACTTTATTGCCAATAGCGGTGTGCATTAACTAGGAAATCGAAAATATAAGGGAAGGAAATAAACTGGGTTGAAAGGATAACAAGTTTATATTGAGAAATTTGAAGTATTCCAATTTGGGATTAGGTACTTCTCTTTCAATCTTAGCTTGAGTCTGAGGATTTTACACCATGCAGAAAAATGACAATGCATTTCCTCGCATAAACAAGACATAATGAGGTCTCCGATAGTAATTCTGTAAGAAGACACCTGAAGATAATCACGAGGGTGCTGTTTTGAAACGATCTCCATAATCTTTGCAATTTATTCATTGACAGCTGATTCATTTACTTATAGGAAATACCTTGCTTGCTTCAATTGTCCCAAAGCTGTTTACTTGGCTGGAGTCAATCTTTCTTTCTATTCTTTGACAGTTTGACACTGCCAAGATAGGCAATGAATGGCTCTTCGATTATACACATGCATAGTGAATATATATGGGGCGTTCCATCCCAAATCGGACAGTTTGAACAACTTTTTTTTTATTTCCTCTTTTATTTTTTTATTTTTTAGTACCCATCACAAGGCCCTTCCTGTTAAATTTTGAGATTTTTTTGATTACCCATTCAAAAAATATTGAATTAACAAAAAAACCGCTCTTTTTTTGGTATTTTGGTCATAACTTCTTTGATAATGATCCAAATTAAAGGTTTTTTTTACAAAATTTTTGTTTTTTATGGCCTTTTCAGAAAAAATATAACGAAAATATTCGAGATTTTGAATGAGTTTTTTGAATTTTAAACTTTAAATCGCGTTTTTAAAAGTGAGTGTCATTTTTTATTTTTTTTTATTTTTTTGTTTCAAACATCTATCTATTCAACAATTTTCAAGACTAGTCCGATCGTGGGATTTCCATAACTACTATTTTTGTTCGATTTTTGAAAATTCAATTTTTTTGTTCTCATAAATTATTATGTATACCAATTTTTGTTACTGTATAGTATTTTGTTCAATATTTAGAATTTATTTTGACTCTTTTTTCTATTGTTAACAGGTTCTTGAAATTAATAATTAATGGTTAAGTCTGTTTACAAACAATAATAACAATAGTTATTATTTATTCACGTATTTTTTTACTAACCTTACATTTACGATTATTTCCTGAATTAGAATATTCCTTTGCCAATACGTTTCCGTTGCTCATTGGAATAATTGAATGCAATTTTTGTGTCCCCCTGTGATTGACTTCACAGTATTGTATCGCAAATAAAATCTTTCTTTTGCATCTAAATAATGTTTCTCAGGTGGAAATTTGACAGCAAAATTCGGTAGACTATTTAGGTTCAATGCCCACTCATACAATTCTTGGACTGTTGTTATTTGCTCATCGATTAATTATTAATTTTAAAAAACTGTTAATAATGAAAAAGTGTCGAAATTAATTCAAAAACTCGTCGAATATTTCTTGTATTTTTTTCTGAAAAGGCCATAAAAAAACAAAAATTTTGAAAAAAAAACTTTTTATTCGAATCATTATCAAAGAAGTTATGACCAAAATACAAAAAAGGAGCAGTTTTTTCTTAATTTAATATCATAATATCTTTTTGAACGGGTAATAAAAAAAATCTCAAAATTCAACAGGAAGGGTCTTTTGCACTGAGAAAAAAAAATTGTTGAATGAACTAAATCTTTAGTCGCATACGCACGACTAAATATTTAGTTGTACAAACCCAAATTTTGTGGCCTGAATCATATTTTGGTCAACTGAAACGCAGAATTATTCAAAAAACTAATTATTTATTTAGACCCAGTAAATATTTAGTCGTGCGTATGCAACTAAAGATTTAGTTCATTCAACCATTTTTTTTCTCAGTGTGATGGGTACTAAAAAATATAAAAAAAATTGAGGAAATAAAAAGAAAAGTTTTTCAAACTGTCCGAATTGGGATGCAACGCCCCATATATAGGATTACGGATGCGTTACCGTATTCCGAACCATTAGACAACCCGTTACTTTCCACCGGCGCGATTTCATAGACTTCAAGTCCGTTGGAAACTTGCGCTGAGGATCAAAGCTTACGCGGGCGCCGTGAGACCTGCATCTTAGCAAAAGCAACCACCACGACATGGCGGCAGCAATATAATGCCCAGGCACATTCGGACAAGAGGAATTGCTCTCGATTATTCAAAGCTCGGAGAGCTCGCTTAGAACGTTGAGAGAAGGCAAAGGGATGGCCCAGGAGAAACACGCTGCGGTCTCACGTTCAGAGAGAACTTTCTATTATTATTTATATGCCCAAGTCTCGTTCCTTTCCCCATTGCCACAGCACGTTCTCATGCACCTTTCTGCAGAGAGAATAAATCTCGTTGATGGGAGACCGATCGAAATTTTATACCGCTGCCGATAAAAGTATCGTGACCTCACATCGAAATACCTTGATTGTCCAAAGGAATATAATCCTGGAACGAAAAAAAAATGGAACCAATGGACATCCCGATGGGAATTATAGCAATACTGATGCGTTTCAGCCTTCGAAAATTTCGAGATATATTGGGATTATATTTGTTACACAAATGGTTTATTTGGTAGACAATTGTGCCAAAATTGCTAGAAGCACATTTTTGAGGGGCCTTTTCTGTTTGGTGTACAAATGATTTCAGAGAGGGCCCAATTTCACATAATTTCGTTTGTGATTTCAGCGATTGCAAACCCAAAATGATTTCAAAGATTCATACATTTTTCTATAAGTTCCTATAAAAATTTCCCACAAGTTCAAATTTAACCTCGAATAACTTTTGACGGAATAAGTTTATCGAAAAATCACAGGAGACCTTTTTTGTAGAGCGTTCAATTTCCTACAAAAATATGTATTCCTCATTGCTATATATTTACTCGTTTTGGAGAAAAAAAATCAAATGTAAAGCGTGGAAATATCCCATGTTATTTAAACGGGAAATATATCGTCTTTGGGGCAAGGTTCAATGTGAATATTAAGGGCTTCTTTTGGTCTGATATTTTTTGTTAGATCATAAACTAAAAATTTGGGGTGGCGCTATAAAAAAACCGACTTGGTAAATGAGGAACGCCCAGTGGTTGCGGACAACAAAAATTTAGTAGCGCTTACTAAACAATTTCTTACTATGAAAATCTAGTATTATACCGACGGCAGTATGGAAGAACGTGCTATCTCAAATTGTGCTAGAAGAACGTGCTATCTCAAATTGTGCTAGAAGAAAGTGCTATCTCAAATTGTGCTAAAAGAACGTGCTATCTCAAATTGTGCTAGAAGAACGTGCTATCTCAAACTATGAGAGAAGAAGCTGGTATCTCCAATTGATCACAATCGGAGATACCACCTTCTCTCATAATTTGAGATAGCACGTTCTTCTAGCACAATTTAAGATAGCACGTTATTTTCCAATCGTGATCAATTGGAGATACCACCTTCTTCTCTCATAATTTGAGATAGCACGTTCTTCTAGCTCAATTTGAGATAGCATGTTCTTTGAGTACAATTTGAGATAGCACGTTCTTTGAGCACAATTTGAGATAGCACGTTCTTCTAGCACAATTTGAGATAGCACGTTCTTCCATACTGCCGTCGATACACCATACGGATTTGTTACCTCTAATCAAGAATATAGTCCCGGATAAAAAAAATATAGTAGGGGCTAGTAAACAATTTCTTGCTATGCAACTCCAGTATTATTTACCATATGGATTTGTAACCTTCAATCAAGAATGTAGTTACGGATTAAAAAAAATATAGTAGGGGTTAGTAAACAATTTCTTACTATGCAAATCTAGTATTATATACTATTTGGATTTTTTTTAGTGTATACTTCAAGTATTGCCGGTTCTTGATACTTCAAGTACTTAAGGTACTTTGTACTTGGTTCTTGAAGTACTTTCCGGTACTTTGCCCACCTCTGATGATTTTACAAGTGCATGCCCCCTCTGATATTTTATTAAACTTTGAATTTTTCAAGATGTATGTTGTGTAGGGTGGGTCAAATAAAATGACTAATCATTTTTTTCCTCGATATAATGAAAAATGTATTGTTTTGCACCTCAAAAAACCCTTTGCAAGTATTAGCCCTTCATATTTTAATTAATTACACAAATTACTAATTACTAATTATAATTAATTACAGATTACTAATTACTAATTATTAAATTAAAAACACAAATTACTAATAGTGATAATTATCACTAATTTTTTTGAGAACGGTTAGTTTTATTGATTAAACACAAGAGAGCTTTTTTGTAGAGCATCAAATTTTCTACATAAATGTGCTAAAAAAACTCTCCTAACCTCAACGGTTAAAATCTAATAAAATTCTAAAGTTAAAAAAGAATTTTCCTATGTTATTTAAATGGGAAATCAAAATTTGCGATGAGGGACCTGTTAATTTAAATATGAAGGGCTAATACTTGCAAAGGGTTTTTTTTGAGATTTCATTATATCGAGGAAAAAATATTTAGTCATTTTATTTGACCCACCCTAATGCTGCGCCAATGGTCGGACCTTTAAAAAATCTTGAGATATCAGGCTAAATGTATGCAGACCGATTCCATTCAATTGTGATGTACAATGGTATAAAAAATCTTGGAAATTCGACACTTACATATCGCTACTTCATGATTTCTACATATTTACAAAGCTTCGTCTGTGAGGAAACCTAATTTGGAAAAGCTGCTTGCTCATAAAGAAAGTTTTGATGATGCGCTCTAATGATCAGGAAGTGATGTGCGAGTTTCAAATCTGCACCCTTTTTTATAATTTTGATCATATCCTTAGTTGGGTTCGTTACAAGATATAGAGCTTCCTTTATAAACTTTAAGTATAGTAAACCCTCTATTCCATCGTAATTCAACGTTTACGAATTCCTGGTCCAAATTTCCATGTTTTCCACATTGATGTGATTTACGCAATGACACAAATAGTTCCTTGTCTAGAAAACTGGATTTTTGCCAGTTTCCGTACACAATTCTGATGTTTGGCATCGACTGAAAGAAGAGAGCTCCCATCCCACGAGTTGCCATAAATATTTCATTCAAGTGACGTTCGAAAGCCAATTTTACTCTCGGTCCACGACTAATACCTGTCTCTTCTGGATCGAGCACGTTTCGCATTTTTGCACAAGAGGCATTTTCCTCGCCTTTCTGTAACGGGCATTTTTCTTCGGTATATCTTTGAGTTCTGTCCATATTATATATATATATGGTTGTGTATCCATGTGGCCTCGAACCAATTAGCGGAACTGGCTTGGTAGGTAAGCAAGAAGAATGGGCTTTTGCTTTGGGTAAGAAATTACCGAGCATGAATACGTAATGGTATATCCAAGATATAAACGTATATTCATACATATGGGTCATTCTATTTCAAATCGACGAATAGTTGGAATCGACCCCTTTCAATTTCGATGAAATTTAGTCAGAAGTTTTCTTTTACCGTGAAACGACGTTCTACCAAAAGAAAAAAATTAAAAAGTTTTTTTTCGAAAATTCTGCAAAATTAAAAATTTCACCATTTTTTCAATTTTTCAAATTTATTTTTTAAATATCTCGTAAACTATTATAGTTACGAAAGAATCGTTCTGGGTTCACTTTGAAGAGTATACTTGGGGCTACAAAAAAAAATTCTGTAAAAAAATTTTTGAAAAATGATGAATTTGGAGAATTCCGAATTTTTAAAAATTGTGAAAATCAAAAATCAACATTAAACTTTTTGTTCAATTTTGTTATATAATACTCTGTACTGATGTTAAAAGATGCTGAAATGTTCAGAAAGGTGTTTTTTTTGTTTCAAAAATATGAATTTCTGAATTTTGGTAAAAAAATGTTTTTTTCTTACCTCTAAATTAAGTAATGTTAACTAAAGTTGAGCAATCATGTAATTTTGTAATTTTGAACAGTAAAAGCTACATGATTGCTCAACTTTACTTAACTTAAAAGTAACAAAAAATTTTTTTACTAACGTTCGAAAATTCATATTTTTGAAACAAAAGAAAACACTTTTCTGAACATTTTAGGATCTTTTAAAATCAATACAAGATATTATATTCAAAAAATCGAGCAAACATTTGAATGTTGATCGTGAATTTTTACGATTTTTAAAAATTCAAAATTCTCCAAATTCATCATTGTTCAAAACAAATTTCGGAACATTTTTTTTCCCGTCATCCCAAGTATACTCTTTAAGACGAACTCAGAACGGTTTATTCGGGACTATAATAGTTTTCGAGATATTTGAAAAATAAACTTGAAAAATCTAATTGTGAAATTGTTATTTTTGCATAATTAAAAAAAAAATCAATTTTTTTTTTATAGAACTTCGTTTTATGATAAAAGAAAACTTCTGACCAAATTGCATCGAAATTGAAAGGGGTCGATTCAAACTATTGGTCGATTTGACATGGAACGACCGATGTATATTTCACGTTGTTGGTATTGGCGGTTGTGTTTCTCGCCCAATAGTGAGGAGCCGCGAAAGCAGCTTTATAAAGACCTTTCGAGGGAGCCTATTTCACCGAACCATTTGCCGAAACGATCGAGACCCAAGAAGGTTAAACGCGTTTTCTCCCTACTTCACTTTAACCCCACTCGTGTTTCGCCGTTTCCCTTTGCCATAGCCTCGATTCCGGACCAGCTTCTTGCTCTTTTTTCATTCTCTTCATTTCAACCAAAATCGCGGCAAACGTGAATTTAGCCATCATATACCTCGCCAGAAGCTACTCGGGGCCAGAAGGTTTCTATTCTACACATTTTTATTCTACACATGATCGACATTTTCTACACAAATTGATTTACGCAAGAAAAGTGGCAAGGACTGTTATTTTACACAAGAGAACTTGCAAGTGATATTATTCTACACAAAATTATTCTACAGCGATTTCTACACACATTATTCTACACGAAATTATTCTACACATGACATGACACAAAAGTTTCTACGCGCATCATTCTACACAAGAAAAAGTGGCCGGCAATAATATTCGATTCTACACATTATTTTATTGTAACTATTGTATTGGCAAAGTGCCAGTTTAAGCACGCGCACGCTGCGCGTGCTTAAACTGGCACTTTGCGCACTCGTACAATAAAATTTCGTACGATACTAGTGCGAGAAACTTTTTCTCAACTCGTGTGATTGCAACATTCACCTTCGGCTCATGCTGCAAACTCACACTCATCAGAAAAAGTTTCATCGCACTAGTATCGTAATATACTATTATTGCACTCCGTGCGCAAAGTGCCACTTTGCACACGCTGTGCGTGCTCAAACTGGCACTTTGCGCACTCGTACAATAAAATTTCGTACGATACTAGTGCGAGAAACTTTTTGTCAACTCGTGTGATTGAAACATTCGCCTTCGGCTCATGATGCAAACTCACACTCGTTAGAAAAAGTTATTTGGGTTTGTATCGTAATATACTAATTTTACACATTGTTATTTTACACATTATTTTCCTGCACATTACTGCAGCCTGTAGCAAAGTTTTGCATGCGACGTTTTTTATGTGTAGGATAATAATGTGTAGAATCAAATATTATTTCCTGCCACCTTTTCTCGTGTAATGTTACGTCAAAAATCGGAGTTTTAAAGAACTATTAATTTGATCTTTGACACTAGATGTGTTGATTATGATGGCAGTGCTGTAGTCAGGAAAAGAAACTTAATCTTTACTACTTCTGGCTGTCAATTTCAAACCATATATGAGGGATTCTCTGTCAATTCAGCCACTTTTATTTCAACCATTTCAGATCTGCCCCATAATTGGTTATATCAAAGTACTACTAAAAGGCATTCTATGTGAATTTTTTCAGATTTTTTAATTCAAAATTTTAGAAATCACCGTTTTTTTCCCAAATGAAGATATCTCTGAAACTTGAAGTAACTGAAAAAAAATGCCTCTACATGAAAGTCGTAGTTTTGTGTTATCTTTCGAGCGGATGGAGAGAAATAATTTTTACGTTCCGGTAATGCTCATTTTTTACCTAAAAAGTGGATAAATATTTTTCTTATTAAAAAGGCTATTTTTGTTTGGCTGAAAAAATTACAGAGTCTTCCAGTATATCTGACAATATCGCGAAAAAATGGCCAGAGTGGCACGGATCGAGGTTCCAGGGTAAAAAAATAAAATCAAACAAAGTAATTTTTTTTTCTACCGGAACCTCGTTAATATATCTCGGAACCTTGAAGTTATTGAAAAAAAATGTCTGTACATAAAAGTTGTAGTTTTGTGTTAGCTTTCGAGCGGAATATTTGAAATAATTTTTACGTTCCGGTAACGCTGATTTTTTACCAAAAAAGGGGGAAATTATTTTTTTATTCAAAAAAAGCCGTTTTTATTTGGCTGACAAAATTACAAAGTCTTCCTGTATATCTGACAATATTGCATAAAAATCGCCAGAGTGACACGGATCGAGGTTCTAGGGTAAAAAAAATGAAACCACACAAATTATTTTTTTTTCTACCGGAACCTCGATCCGTGCCACTCTGGCGACTTTTTTGCTACATCGTCAGATATACTGAAAGACTCTGTAATTTTTTCAGCAAAAAAAATCGCCTTTTTTAAATAAAAAAATAAGTACCCCCTTTTTTGGTAAAAAATCAGCGTTACCGGAACGTAAGAATTATTTCAAGTCATCCGCTCGAAAGATAACACAAAACTACAACTTTTATGTAGAGACATTTCTTTTTAGTTACTTCAAGTTTCCGAGATATATTCATTTGGAAAAAAATTGTATTTTCTAAAATGTTGAATTAAAAAATCTGAAAAAATTCACATAGAATGCCTTTTAGTAGCACTCTGATATAACCAATTATGGGGCAGATCTGAAATGATAAAAAAAAAAGTGGCTGAATTGACAGAGAATCCCTCATATGCCCTTTTTTAAAGTCCAACCTTGCGGAAAATTACTTGGGATTGGGCACGAAATATTGCTCGTATTTAAATGCGATCAGAGCTATTTTTTATAAGGAAACAGTCTAGGTCGAGGAAGGAGTTTGGATTTGAAATTAGGGAATGGATGTCACGTGAATTTAATTGTTTTAAAAATTATTTATAGCGAACACTTTAACACTTCGAGTTAACAAACACTGTCAAGAAAAATTCGAGATGGGGTAAAAGGCGGGGCCACAATAAATTAAAATTCTTACCTTGATTGATGTAATTCAGGAATCAGGAATCAGTGCACTGAGAAAAAAAAATGTTAAATGAACTAAATCTTTAGTTGCATACGCACGACTAAATATTTACTGGGTCTAACTAAATAATTAGTTTTTTGAATAATTCTGCGTTTCAGTTGACCAAAATATGATTCAGGCAACAAAATTTGGGTTTGTACAACTAAATATTTAGTCGTGCGTATGCGACTAAAGATTTAGTTAATTCAACAATTTTTTTTCTCAGTGTGCAAATCGGATGTTTGGAAACTGGACACGTCGTGGCCTGCGATGTTGCAGCTCAAGAACTCGAAGTGGGAACAAATTAATGTTCGAAGCGCGTTGCTCGAGGTTCGAAATTTATTGATAATTCGGAAAAAAATTTAAATTAATATAGTGACTACCAATTCGTAGTTCACTATTTACAAATATCGAAAAATAATAATAATTCGGAAGAATGTTCAGAAATCTTAAATTTTAATTGAACAAATAAATTGTCCGTTAATTCGAAATTCCGAAATTTAATTTAAATGAAATAAAATGAGTCTTTAGCTCGAAAAATAAAAAATTTAAATAAAATTTAATCGACGAAAGAGTTCCGTATTTCTAGGGTTAAAGACTGTCAAAAGAAATGATCGAACCATCGCTCGAAATCAGCTCGGGAAAACCAGAGACTAATTGTCGAAGTCGGAGTAAGAAAGACTTCTTGAGACTGGAATAATATTCTAAATCTTATTTCGGCCGGGTTAGAATATTTTAAGACCCAAATCGAAAACAAGAACGAAGAAAAATTATAAGTCCAAACTCGCAGAAAATTCGGTGGAACGTCGCGGTGTCGTAGCTTCGTCGTTGATCGTTGAAAAATCCGGAAAAAATGACTGTTGAGGACTGAACTTTGAGGGTTTTTATACCCAAAAATCAATGAAAATCGTGGTAAAAAGAAAACGGGTAGGACCTGTGATTGGTCCACGATGCATTAAGTGTGTACCCCCTTTTCCCAGTTTTTCTGAAATTAGTATGCAGGAAGGATAACTTCGGACTGTCTTTCGATATTTAGAAGAGACTGTTCGAACTGTCAACATTTCCATATATGACATTTTCCTTTTCGATTTTCGATCATTTTCTTACATTATCTACTTTTATAATAAATTAAATATACGCAAATTGAACAACAGATTATAATAATTAAGAATAATCGTACTTTAAATAAATAGTGTTTTATGGTATTTTATTGGACTTTCTATAAGTTTCCCTTTTCTCTTTGGCGGTTTTCTTAAATTGTTTATTAATGTAATTTGCAATTATAGCTCAGGAGAATAAATAAGAATACCAGACTATGTTAAATGCATTTGTTTAAATAGTATAATGTTCAAAATGAAACTTCGCATTACGTTTTTCCAGATATAAAATTCATTGTTAAGTGTGTAATCATCCTCATAATTCTATTATTTGCATTACGCAACTTCTAATTGTATTTTTATCATTTTAATTCTGTGTCCATTTGCTTAATGAAACTATATAAATATATTCTCTGATTTTATAAGCTAAATAAGTTCAGGTTTGTTTAATTGTCTCTCTAACTAATATTGTTTCGAAAAGTGTGTGCTTTTTTTTCGTTTTTCATAGTATCTTGTAGTTTAATAATTTTTGTTGATAAAATAAAATATTTCGAATAGGAATTACTCATATGCCATCGAGCATCGAGTTGATGCCTGTACTACCATCGACGCATATTCTCTCTCTCTCTCTCTCTCTCTCTCTCTCTCTCTCTCTCTCTTTCTCTAATTTTTTTCTTATTGACATTTCGTTTGGCATTTCGTTTGACAGTCCGGTCCTGACTGTAGCATAGGCAGTATCCTGCCAAGTGCGATTACCCACACAGCAATATGAAGTCTGAATGAAACGCTGTAGATGTCTTATGTAAGATTTGGACATCTGAATACATTTTCCGAAAGACATCTCAGTAAGTTCAGAAAGTAGTCGAATGCGCCACTTTGAGGAATGATTTTGATATCTGTGAAAAGTTTTCTTGAAGATAACTTTTTCAGACTTTTCCAAAAAAATATCGTAAAGACTACTATTTCGAGATTTCTTCACAAGACATCATCAAGTTAACTTTTTGCGGGTTTCTTTGAAATTATTGAAATTTTTTTTTTTCCTTATTTCTATCGTCAAAAAATTTTAATACGTATTTTTATTTATTTACATAGCTACTGGACCGACTGCATTTTAAAAAATTAGAAAAAAACTCAATTCTATCATTTCAACTCCATCTGCTTCCACCGGGATTCGAACCTGCGACCTGCCTATCTATCCTACCTAAGAACCTAACACGCTACCTATTACGCTATACCGACTGCTTATGAATTCTCTTTACTTATATGTTATATCAGTGGTGAAATCCCAGAGTTCAAACGGTTTCGATGTGTATCCGAACAAATATTATCACGTAGTCCATCTGGATATGCGATTTCTAATATCTTTTTAATATCCATTCCGAAGATCTCCTAAGGGGAGGGTAATCCTCCTCCCCCACCGTTCCGCTCTCGTGAGTGCGAGAGAGATAGAGCGAAAACTTTAAACACATTTTTCTCGGAGATGGCTTGATGGAATAAAAAAATAATAGTGGGGCCACCTGTACACATTAATTACGCAGGCGACCCCACTAATTTTTGTTCATTTCATCAAGCCATCCCCGAGAAAAATGTGTTGAAATTTTTTTGAGGTTATGTTGACTTTTACACTTTTCTTAAGTAATTCTTATTTCAGACTTCTTCAGACTAACGTCTACGAGATATCATACGTGTTGCTCCAGAAATAGTCTTGAACAAGAGTTGGCGAGGAAGTATTTCTGACTTTTGTGCTGTGTGGGTACGTTTTGACAGAAGTTGGTTCTTGCGTGCTTGTCAAGAGTGAGTGAGAGCGAGAGACAAACAGTGCATACGTACTAGCGGAAAAGGTGCATGAAAAAAATATACACAGAGTTCCTATCTTCATCCTAGGAAATGTTTATAAGAAGTTATTCACGACCCCGCGGCTCTGGTGAATTTGCCACGTGCCTGCTCGATATTTCATTGCTTTCCTTAGATTTTCGACCAGTATGTCTCGCGATCTGGATTGTCGTAAATTGATTCTTTTGTCAAGAGCAGTGAGAATGGGTGACGCTAAATGAATGCAGATTAGAAAAAACGTGCATAGGAGAAGAAAAATACAGAGAGCTCCTCATCTTAAAAGTGTATGTAAAAAAAGGTTATTTACGATCCGGTGGGCCTGCCCGTGCGTGAAAATTCTGGGGAAGCCCTAACTTGAGTCGGGACCTTGTCGGGCTTGAACGTGGATGCCCTGTCAGGAATTGCCCTTACACCGCCAGGTTAGGCTCCGATAGGACAATACCAAGGTTGCCAGGCCTATTTACAATATGGCTGACCTACGGCAACCCGTTGAGGACCTTGTCGGGCTTAAACGTGGATGTCCTGTCATGAATTGCCATAACACCGCCAGGTTGGGCCCCGACATGGCAGTGCCAAGGTTTCCAGGCTTACTTACAATATGGCTGACTTGAGGCAACCCGTTGAGGACCTCGTCGGGCTTAAATGTGGATGCCCTGTCATGAATTGCCGTAACACCGCCAGGTTGGGCCGTGACAGGGCAATGCCAAGGTTGCCAGGCCTATTTACAATATGGCTGACCTACGGCAACCCGTTGAGGACCTTGTCGGGCTTAAACGTGGATGCCCCGTCATGAATTGCCATAACACCGCCAGGTTGGGCCCCGACATGGCAGTGCCAAGGTTTCCAGGCTTACTTACAATATGGCTGACTTGAGGCAACCCGTTGAGGACCTCGTCGGGATTAAATGTGGATGCCCTGTCATGAATTGCCGTAACACTGCCAGGTTGGGCCATGACAGGGCAATGCCAAGGTTGCCAGGCTCACTTACAATATGGCTGACCTAAGGCAACTCGTTGAGGACCTTGTCGGGCTTCGATCGGGAAACCCATATTTAAAGAAGTCGGTATAATTACAACAGAACCGAATCGGGCCCAAATAGGGCGAAAGTGTCGGAGCCCTAATTATTTCAAACATGGCACTGACGAGGCAATCAAATTCAGGCACGGGTGCTCAGTTTGTCGCTTGGGTGTTTAGACACGTTACTGCTTGGGTAGGATTTTAACCCATGCTACAGTCTGGTTCAAATCTCGATTTCGAGATTTTCTGTTTCTTTATCGGATGTTTTATTGAAAAAATCTGTTCCTTTTAATTAACTATCTAGTTGAAACCTCGTTCTTATCAACTATTCGTAAATAAACGTGAGTCGGGGGAATCAAATGTTTATTTTCTGTTACATTTGTTTTGCTTCTAATAGATAATACTTTTTAATGGAAATTTTTTTGATTGAAAAGGTGAGGAGGTTGGAAAATTGATTCCACCGATCTTGGTCGATCCAATGAGTAGTGAACGTCTTCTAGTTCTTGTCTAATTTTTTAAATTTTATTCCTTAACTTTTATGTTCATGAATGCTTATTCGTAATAGTAACTTTTGTGTAGAATAATTTTGGTCTAGAATAATATCCCTTGCCACTTCTCTTGTGCAGAATAATGTGTGTAAAAACCAACGTAGAATAATTTTGTGTAGAACAATATCCTTTGCCACTTCGCTTGTGTAAAATAATATGTGTAGAATCCGGTGTAGAATAATTTTTCTTTATAGAATGATGTTTCTTGGAATTTCTCTTGGGTAGAATAACATTCCTCACCAGCTTTCTTGTGTAGATTAATTTGTGTAGATTAATTTGTGTAGAAACTTTTGTGTAGAAAATGTTATGTGTAGAATAAAAATGTGTAGAATAGAGGCCCCCTCGGTACTAGAATAATCGATAAACTTTTTTGACTCTTTTGGGTCCGGGCGCTAAATTTATTCACCTACTTAATTTGCGGTTTAAAAAAAAAGCCGTTCCCTTCAGCAAAGGTTTTTTTAATTTTCGATTGAGTAACCCACCCGCTTACCTACATTCAACTGTACTCGAAGTAGGTATAGTTCACAACATTTCCTTCTTCGATTTCTCGAACAATTTGTTTTTTGTTCCTGGACGTTTCGCCTCGTATGTTTCTAGGACGGTCCTTTATGCCTTTTTTTTTTTAATTAACGATATTAAGGTCGTAAATTCGGGTCAATTAAGAGGTCATCATGCGGTAGTGAACTGGTTCGTATTTCATTCGTTCTCTCGTCAATTGGTTCGAATTCAATCAATGATGCTTAAGAATAGATTGACCACAAAGCGTGTGCAGGAAAATTTCAAGTGAACTCGTTTTTCGAAAATTTTATCAATCCTCAAAAAACGCAGATAGGGAACTTCTAGTGACTCGAATGCTAAACTGCGCGGAACAATTTTGAGTCTTTTGGGAAAATATCGCTTCGTAAAGAACGGTCGACATAAACAATGCATTATCGATTCGAAAACGATAGTTCCCCGAACTCGGCTTTTTTCTCGCTCGGAGCAAATTTATTTGACGTTTGAAAGCTTTCCGGTAACGGGGTTTATAAAGTCTCCGTTGGTGGCGTTTATATGGCGTGGTTAGTAAAGCAACGAGAAAGCTTTCCGAAACATTGCCCCGTCCCTTTGGAATATTACTTCTTGTTTATACATCAGAGCAGTGGATATTTTTTTTTCTCTACAGCGTTTGATTGAAATTTTCACAATTTTTCTCTGGAAAAAAGATGTCAGATGAGCGATCGGGGCATGTATTTTTTTTTTAACTTTGCTGGGTGAAAATTGAAATTTGGTGAAATCCGCCTCTCTGGGAATGTCAAAATTCAGATGTCACAAAATTCTTTGATTTTATAATATTTCCCTATTCGACAAATACATATATTTGATTTTATTTATATTTCAGGCATTGATTTTATTATGTGAGGTAAATTGTCTCTATAATTATTTGTTGGGTGGGTTCATTTTTAAATAAATATCTATAGATAACTCTACAGATAATGATTGTCTCACATAGATTATCATCAAAATATTGATAATAACGTTATTATGGTTGGAATTGGTAGACTTACGCTATTCAGCATAGCGATTCGATTCGAGATTTGCCTTATTGGTATTTCCTTTTTTTGAAAAGGAAATACCAATAATATACACTCCCGCTCAAAAGTTTGGATACGCAAGTCGATATTTCTTGCCGCACTAGAAGTTGCATAATTCCGGCAGAAAAAAGATAATCGAATTTTCAAAAAAGCGTTTTTGAGGGAAGGAATTTAGCTTTGGTTCGCTTTAAACATTTTTTTTTTGACCCTGTATGCACTTTTGAACGTGACCGTTTTTTGGCTTTTTTTCAACCATCGCGAATTGAGCGCACAGATTGAGTACATCTTTTTTTGTTTTTTTTTAATCTATGGTACATTTGAAAGGGTTAGCGGACGCTCCATTTTCGTTTTTTCAAAATTTTCGTACGATTTTCTCTCGCAAAGTTATTTCACTTTTGGCTAAAATAGACAAATTTTGAAAGATGCAACGTAACTGAAAAACTCTAGAGTTTAAGGAAAAATGTTAAGTATAAAAAAAGTTGCATACGTATACAAAAAAACGCCTGGAATTATTTCAGAATTTTTCTATGAAATTTTCGTTTTGACTAATTTCGCTCGAAACTGATGACCGTCCCAGCAAAAAATTGTATCCCATTGAAATTTCCTTACTTCGCAATTTAACAAAAATCTGAAAAAATTCAGCTACATTTAGCATGCTATAAAAAACAATTTTCAATAATAACATTGCCCAGAAGTTATAAATAAATTGTTTACACTATTTGTTAATGAATTTTGGGCAATATTATTATTGATGAACAATGATCAATAATTGTTACTGATCATTGTTGTTTATAGCATGCCAAATATTGCTGAATTTTTTCAGATTTTTATTGTATCACGAAGTGTGGAAATTACAACTAGATACAAGTTTTCGCCGGGACGTCATCATCACAGTTTCGAGCAAAAATAGTTGAAAAAAAAAAAATTTCGAAGAAAAATTCGGTAATAATTTCAGGCAATTCCGTATACACGCAGGCTACTTTTTTCATACCTGAATTTTTCTCATAAACTCTATAGTTTTTGAGTTACATCGCATCTTTCAAAATTTGTCTTTTTCAGCTAAAAGTAAAAGAATATAAAAAAAAGTAAGTACAAGTAAAAAAAAATGTCCCCAAGTAATGCGCCCAATTCGCCATAGTCGGAAAAAGGCCAAAAAACGGGCATGTACAAAAAGGCATACGAGGTCGAAAAAAATCATAAAAAATATTTCAAAAAACAAAACAAAGCTGAATTCCCTCCCTCCAAAATGTTTTTTTCAAAATTCGATCATCTTTTTTTTTAAAGGAGTTATGCAACTTCTAGTGCGGCAAGAAACATCAACTGGTATATCCAACCTTTTCCGCGAGGGTGTACATTATTAAAAATCGATAAATTGACATCTTACAAATATCAACTACAATAATAATTACAATAATAAAAAAATCTCCGGTCTTCTCACATTTCATTTGTAAGCCGAAGAATTTTGCAATATTTGCATTATGAGGTTTCCAAAAATGTTTTTGCGAAATTTGGACCTCGATGCAGCGTCATTTTTTCTAGGACAAGGATCGAAAACCTCGATAAGGAGGGCAATCGTGAGAAAACGCGGTTTTTTTTTCAAACTGCACTAATACACATTATAAACATTGAGTCTAGTGTATATAGCAATCCTAGGTACGTATCTATATAGTGTCCATTGAAAGCATGCGCGTTTTGTCATCGAGCCTTTTTGTTCGACTTTCAAGCATGAATAAACCCCTTTCTCCTTTTCTGCTGCACGTCTCGCCACGTCTGCTGCAGAGCAGTGCAACGATCACAACGCAGAGCTATGCAACAACGACTGGAGCAGCGACAACCCTCGCGCGAGATACCCTCCGGCGTCGTTCATTCGCCGCCCCCATTTTCTGATTTAGCATTGCGATACTCTTTTTTCCCACACTTTATCCTCACCCTCTCCCCCTCCATTTCTCTGCTCTTCCCAGACCAAAGAGGGAGTAAGAGGGAGAGAGAGAGAGAGAGAGAGAGAGAGAGAGAGAGAGAGAGAGAGAGGGAGGGAGAGAGAGAGAGAGAGAGGGAGGGAGGGAAAAAAGACCCTTCAACCCTTTTACCATTCCGTGTCGTTTGCCATTCTTTTCGTTTTCTTTCTGTGCTGTTTCTTTCTTTTTATTATTATTTTTTATTCTTTTTTCGCTCATCCCTTTTTTCCCTTCGTTACTCGGCTATATGCGTTCCCCCCATCCCTCCCCCATATGTTTCTTATTTTCCGGCCATTTTTTCCCCACTCGTGAGCTTTGTTTTTTCCACAAATGCCAAAGGCGACAGTTTCGCCCCACGACAATGCGCTCTTCGGATTCTTCCTTGGTGTCGACACACATTTCTCTCACTCTTTTTCTCTCTCGTAGGCACGCTTCTTCTTCGATCCCACATCCTCGTGCATACACTCATGCACGATCGTCAGTCTTCCGTGAGATTTTCTCGCGAACGGTTTGCATTCTTCATTCGAGACCACGTGTTCGCAGGTCAAAGATTTTCCTCGCCAAATTATATGGGACCGAAGGATTGATAGTGACATAGTCTTCATTGATAAATGTCGATGCCTCGAAGCATCGTTTTTGTCATTAAATGACGTCTCGGTTCAGCATCGTTTGGTGTCCATAACAATTTTTGTCCGACGACTCAATCCGCAATAGGAGGAAATCCCATCTCGAATAATGAAGAATCTTTTTTTTTTTAACGTCGATCCGAAAAAATTTCATTGTGCCATGACGCGCCTGTTTCGTTGTATCACGAATATAGTGAGCGTGTAGAGAATGGGAAAAATAAGGGATGAAATGGGGAGAAAAATAACAAAGCATAAACGATGAAACAAAGAGACAAAGGGTTCGAGTGGAACTGGCGGATCTTGGACGTCTTCGTCGTTGTCTGAAAGGATATAGAAAAGTCTTTTTGAGTCTTTGCCAATATTTTGCCGAGCTTTTTATCCCTTTCGTCTTATCCTCGTTGCTCGAGGAGGAGAGTGAATGGATCCGAGTGAATTGGCAAGGAAAAAGTGCAGTTTGCGTGTGTATGTGTGTACCAAGGGCCAGATACAACTTCGATAATGTAACTTCCGGTACTATGCGGTGGAATAGTTGCGAATGGTAATATTGAAATGATCATAACTCGTGGAACAATCGAGAGGTCCATTTTTTGTTTGACAAATTCAAAAAGTGACTGGTAACTCCATAATAAGGACCTAAAAAAAATGTGCCGCACTTGAGCAGTCCGGAAAAGTGTTACGAAGAAAATGAGATGTCGTACACTGAGAAAAGTAAATAGTCAAATCGAATAAATAAATTTAGTTGACTTCGAATCGGTTGACTCAAACCTGGAATAGTCTGAGTAACGGAATATTTATTGGAGTTGATAAAATAAATGATTCGGTATACTAATATAAACAGTTGACTTCATACAGTTGATTCAAGTTTTCATCCAGTTCCGACAATGCATGACGCATTGTCGGAACTGGATGGAAATAGTGACCTGACTGATTTATTGTTGAAACAACTGAAGTTGATAGGTTGTAATAACTGAATGACATTTTTTGTTACAATCCAATTCTGCATCGCTTCAATCCACGTAAATAGTTCAGAAAACTGAATAATCTATTGGATAGCCTAGACAATGGGTTCGTTTTTATAAAGTTGATTCAACTGAACCATCGTTAGATGAACGATAAATGCGCATCAACCTAACGCTCATATTTAGTTCATCTAATCATTGGTTACATTCAAGTTTCTCAAGTTGTCATGCATTGTCGGAACTGGATGGAAATAGTGACCTGGCTGATTTATTGTCAAAACAACTAAAGTTGATCGGTTGTAATAACTGAATGACATTTTTTGTTGAAATCCAATTCTGCATCGCTTCAATCCACGTAAATAATTCAGAAAACTGAATAATTTATTGGATAGCCTAGACAATGGGTTCGTTTTCCTAAAGTCGATTCAACCGAACCATTGTTCCCACGCGGAAAAAAGTATATTTGTCATATATCCCAGATATATAATTAATATATGTCATATAAAACGGCAAAAATTTGTATATTCGTCATACATGAGACAAGTATGATATAATATATTTTTCATGTATATGTAGGGCATGTATTTCTCATATATTTCTCATATATTTGCGATACATGAGTCATACTTGGCATACATGAATTATATATTTCTCATACATATTTGAAAGTGTTTATGAAAAAAAGGTATTCATAAACAAGATAGATTTTCCCTTGCCGGAAAAAATTCGAATCTTTATAACCCCTAACTTTCTTCAAGTGCATAGTAGTAGGCGATAGCGTAATAGGTAGCGTGTTAGGTAGTTAGGTACGATAGGTATGATGGTAGGCAGGGTCGAGGGTTCGATTCCCAGTCGGGCAGAGAAATGAGATCGCAGATTTTTCTTTTTTTTCGATTTATCTCTTTTTGGGGCCGCTAAACTATGCGTATTAAATTATTTTGCAAGGGTT
Source organism: Alloplasta piceator (assembly GCA_946863875.1). NCBI lineage: Eukaryota > Metazoa > Arthropoda > Insecta > Hymenoptera > Ichneumonidae > Alloplasta > Alloplasta piceator. The sequence continues at coordinate 47,409,889 of OX333073.1, forward strand.
TCATATTTTTTATAACATGTTTAGCAACAATTAATTAACACGCATTTTATTGAATCAATCATTTTTCCTGTTGATTGGACTAATTACCGGTTAGACACAACTCTATTTCAGTTAATGCAAAATAACATTCTATTGAACCAACAATTTTATGTATCGGTTGGACTAATTGCCCGTTAGATGCGACTCGACTCAGTCAACTCAAAATGGCTTTTCATTGAATCAACAATTTTATTCATTGGTTGGACTAATTGCCGGTTAGATGCAACTCTACTTCATTTGGTTCAAAATAGCTTTTGTTAAACCAACAATTTTTCGTGCTTTCAAGCAAACAAAATATTCAGTTTGGCATACTGTACACTATCTTGCTAGCCCGCGTCCAGCCACATTTAGTCCAGCCAACAAAATTTTCAATGATTCAACAAATTTATTTTCTCAGTGTAGGATAAGATCCGTCAAGCGGTTTGGTCAGGATCGTGCAGAGCGCGGTGAAACTCAAAAATTGATTTATGAGATAACCGTTGCACCTTAAGGGTTTTAACTAGCGTCAAAAATTTCTTCATTTGATACGTCAAATGATGGACCATTGCTCAGGCTTACACGTATTCAACGAACATTCATATTCCCTTGCAAAAATCGGCGTTTTGACGCGGACTCGATTCCCTTAAGAGGAGGCTAAATACCGACATTAGCACCTCGAAAATGGATTCCAAACTTGCCTTGGCCCGAATGGATGAAAATCAATAAAATTGTGACAGTATCATCAGAATTATGGCACAAATGGAGCCCCACTAAATTTTTTTCGGAAAACGAAAGACGCATTTCGGCTAAAACCAAGAGTGGGCCTCCATAACCAACACCAAAGTACGAATATCGATAAATCTTTGACATTATTTTATGAAAAAACCGCGACGTAAGTTTGGAATCCAAATCACGAGATAAATGTTGATAAATTTCGTGTTTTATCGAAAAAAATGGCGAAATTAAGTTCACAAAAATCGGAAAGAGGGCAGCACTATGTTAAATTCCTATGAAATAAACATTACTTTCATCAGACTTCTATCCAAACTGTATGACAAGTCAGTGGCAATTAACGAAAACGTTGATTTATGTCTCGCAGGTTGCATTTTGCAATTCATTCATCATTAATTCATAAATTTAATTGATATTCATCCACTGGTATTGGGAAAAGTTTGGACAGCGATTTTGAGTCGATAATGTAGGGCTTCAGTAATAATGTCGGTATTTAGCCTCGCCTTAAGTGCCATCATTATCTTTGAAACTCCGAGTCTTCTTTGATCAAAATGATACGGGTTTTGCAAATTTTTTTCTGTCGAGAAGAATACGAGCTTTTCTCGTCCAAAAGCGAGGCTTCTGTCCTCCGAAATGGCCAATATCTGTGCGATTCGACCCACAACTATATCGTTCGTTTCTTACCAGTCGCGTCGTGCCTGTTTCATCACTCGGTTTTTTATTCAGAGCCACGCACCGTCTCTCCACTCGCGAGTCTTGCGAATTTTCCCCCATAGCTCGGTAGGATTCCTGTCTCCGTCTCACTTTGTTCCTCCCTCGTTTTCTTCCCTCTCAATATTCTCCCACCCACTTTGTCGATGATAACCAGCGGCTGTACTATCAGACTTCCGGAGATCTGCTTCCGTTGGTCTCTCGCTTCCTCCATGTAACCCTCGTTCGACACGTTCGCGCAAAATTACAGCCTGAAAGTACACGGGTATGCACACATTGGCCCCTCAACGTCTCAGTTTCCACGACGAGAATAAAGCCATCCTCTCTCAACAATCAAGATTCGTTTCACTTCCAGCTTTCACAAAGGCTCTATATTGGCTAGGATATGTTTGTCACGCAGTCGGTACTTCCGCTTCAAATCTTCAGAAGCATCTTTGTGCCCTCCTCCATTCGACGAGCAATTTTTCCCTAGCTTTTCATATACTTTTGTAACAAATGCTGGGAGTGTATATGAGGTATTCCATACTGAGCCGATCAATCTGTGGACCCGACCATTTATGATTTTGTTGAAAAATTTCTATTTTTTTTGTACGTACTAAAAGCAGTCTCTCAGAATTTTTATAGATTTTTGTCTCAACCCAACTAACCACAATAAATTGTTCGAAATTTGATACATTTTTTTTTCAAATGCTCATAACTTTTTAAAAACCGGAGATATCAAAATAAAACGAAAGATCATTTTTTTCCGTCTTGAGTTGCAGTTTTATAAAAAAAAAAAATACAAAAAAAATATCGATATTCATTTTCATACGTTTTGTGAAGTTTTAAACACAAAATATTTTTTTTTTCAACTTGGACCCTTTTTATTTTTTTGAAAAAATTCACCACTTTTTAAGAGACATTTTTACAGATACTAAAAAATTGGTAGTTTGTGCTTCTCATAGTTTGTATTTTTTTTTTTTTATTTTTTACCGCGTGTGAACTAACGAATCGTGTTTCCTCCTTGAATTAAAAAATAGAAAAAAAATACAAGTTATGAATATCACAAACTGCTAATTTTTTTATATCTGTAAAAATGTCTTTTAAAATATGGTGAATTTTTTCAAAAAAATAAAAAGGGTCCAAGTTGAAAAAAAAATATTTTGCGTTTAAAACTTCACAAATTTTTTTTTTTAACTTGGACCCTTTTTATTTTTTTGACAAAATTCACCACTTCTTAAAATATATTTTTACAGATACTAAAAAAATGGCTGTTTGTGATATTCATAACTTGTATTTCAAAAATAGAAAAAAATACAAGTTATGAATATCACAAACTACCAATTAAAAAAAAAAAAATACAAGTTATGAATATCACAAACTGTCAATTTTTTAGTACCTTTAAAAATAGCTTTTAAAAAGTGGTGAATTTTTTCAAACAAATAAAAAGGGTCCAAGTTGAAAAAAAAAACAATATTTTGTGTTTATAACTTGACAAAATATTTTTTTTCCAACTTGGACCCTTTTTATTTTTTTGAAAAAGTTCACCACTTTTTGAAAAATATTTTTTCAGATACTAAAAAATTGGCAGCTTGTGATATTCATAACTTGTATTTTTTATTTATTTTTTAATTCAAGGAGGAAACACGATTCCTTAGTTCACACGCGATAAAAAATAGAAAAAAATACAAGTTATGAGAAGCACAAACTGCCAAATTTTTAATATCTGTAAAAATGTCTTTTAAAAAGTGGTGAATTTTTTCAAAAAAATAAAAAGGGTCCAAGTTGAAAAAAAATGTTGTGTTTAAAACTTCAAAAAACATATGAAAATAAATATCGATATTTCTTTTATATTTTTTTTATAAAACTGCAGCTCAAGACGGAAAAAATGATCTTTTGTATTATTTTGATATCTGCGGTTTCAAGAAAGTTATGAGCATTTGAAAAAAAATGGTGTCAAATTTTGAACATTTTATTGTGGTTAACTGGTTTAAGAGAAAAATCTAAAAAAATTCTGAGAGACTGCTTTTAGTACGTACAAAAAAATAGAATATTTTCAACAAAATAAAAAATGGTCGGGTCCACGGATTGGTCGGCTTGATATGGAATACCTCATATATTCTTCATAGATTCAAATTTTGTAGGTAGCATTTATTTCCATTGATATTCGTACACTCGGATAGCGGTGTCTTGGATTATTGGTATTCAGAATTTGTTGTATGGTCAATTTTTGTCTACTAACTTCATAGAATTCCACTACATATGGAATCTAGTTGAGAGCTGTAAAAAATAGTAACTTGATGGTATACTAAAAGAAATTATGATTCATCATACCAAGTCACATGTAACATTATTCGGAATGGTAACTTCTGCCAAAATGATTACAGGATAATTAATTAATCAGAGTTGTAATTGTTTTTCCGGTGGCTACTATAAAATATAGAGGTTTCTTCAATTCCAATAGTAATGCCATTTCTTTTAGTATACTGAATCCAAAAGAGGGAAATCAAACTTCAGTCTATTCTCTTATGAATCTTAGGACCCTTTAAATTCCAGCAGATGCCCATTGAAAACTACAGACCACATGATAAAACGAAAAATTAAACGAACAACCACTAAGCAGATACTAACTTGTGAGACAAATCCGCGAGACAGTGTTGATCAATGTGCGACAGAAACGTAAACGATCAAAGTGCACAAAGGAAATAGGAATATGTGAATCATGGCGCAAAATACAGGATACCAGTGACTTGCGACGTACATTTGGACTAGTGGCAACGAAAATAAGGATGTGGAAAAAAGAGGCAGAGACAGGTTGATGCGATGTGAGTGTCGTCATGAGCCACCCTGCGACCAGGGACCCGCTTGGCTCCAGGTCGCCGGGATGCTGCTACCATTCATGGAATCCCCAGGTGTATCCACCTTGCAGAATATGCCTCAGGCCAATGTTGACCTTGCAACAGCAACAGCCACAGCAGCAACCATGTCCTTTGCTTGCTGGCCTAGCTGCAACCTCGTTACTTCATCATTCTACTCATCAGCAGCACCCCTGCATTGGTTCGCTGGATCAAGCTCCCTTATCGTCGGGAGGGACGACAGCGACTGCGGGCACACCCTGTCACGAGCATTATTATCATTACCATCATCACCACCATCAACAATCACGCTCGGCAGAGACCACACCAACTCCATTCAATCGGTTTGACTGGCGTTCCTCATCCGCTACGGCCACCAGCGGCAGTAACAGTCGCTATCACACGCATCCACCTCCGCGTTCTGCTGCTAGTCGTTCGCCACCGAACATTGGACAAGGACAATCACATCATCATCATCACCATCATCATCATCATCATCGGCTTAATCGCGAAACTCACGACGATGGCTCAATACCTTCGGTACAACGCGCCTCGTCAACCCCATTCATCGCAGACTCGAGACCACTTTTGCCACCGGCACTCGAACCGACCCATCGTTGGATCGGCGAAGAAACCAAACGATCACTTCCGATCCACGTTTACAAGTACTATCTCGCTCACACCAAGGCATATCGACGCCAGTGCAGAAAGGTAATTATATCAAGACTCCCTTGTCGTAAGGGCATGAGGTGTTCTAGGGTCCATATTTCAACTTGAGGAAGCCAGAAACGCATTCTGGTAATTCCAGGGTTGATAATTCCAACGGGAGTGAGAACTCTGGATATGGATCTTTAAGGGGGTCGAGTCAGCGTCAAAACGGCGATGTTTAATAATAAATCATAATTTTTGTAGAATACTTACAAATATGATGTTATGTTCACCATTTGAGGTACCAAATGAACAATTTTTTGGGACTAGTTAGAACCCTTAAGGCGCACCGGTGTCCTAAAAAGCCTAGTTTCGAGTTTTTACACTCTGCGCATGATTCAGAATGAACCGCTGGACGGATTTTGTTCTACGGCGTCTCATTTCTTTCGTAACGCTGTTTCCCACGGGATGAACGCGGCACATTTCGTTTTTTGCCCTTTATTTCAGAGTTGCAGGCCAGTTTTGAAATTGGTAGCCTATTTTGAACTTTCCAGGCATTGTCCTGGTCACAATTTTGACTTGAATCAAAATGTGCCACGTTCATTCCGTGGGAAAAAGCGTTACGAAGGAAATGAGATGTCGTAGAACAAAATCCGTCTAGCAGTTCTTTCTGAATCATGCGCAGAGTGTAAAAAAACTCAAAACTAGGTTTTTCAGGACACCGGTGCACCTCAAGGGTTTTAACTAGTCCCAAAAAATTGTTTATTTGGTACCTCAAATGGGGGACGATACATCATATTTGTAGGCATTCTACAAAAATTATAAATTATTATTTAAAATCGCTGTTTTGACGCTGACTCAACCCCCTTAAGCTTTTGAATCATTCTACCTTCATGATTGTTGATGACCTTAGGTCATGTCAATCATATGGCAGTGTAATTAATATTTGAGTTTCCAACAGATGAAGCTTTCTCTTGCTTCCCCATAAAGAGAGTTTTGTTATCGTAAAATTTTTTAGCAATGATTTTATGTTAGTATTTTCAGAATATTTCAAAATTTTCAGTTACTGCATTTAGTAAAAAATTTTGAGTGTGTGTATGCATTTGTGTGTTTGTGTGTGTTCTCGCCTCGAAATATCGAAATGGATGAATTTGAAGAACGACTTAAGCAATCGAGTCGAAATTTTGTATATAAGAAGATAATTCATCTCCCTTAATTTAGTGAGAAATTTCGTTAAAATTGCAAAACAATTGTCAATTTAGCGAAACTTTTAATATTTACTGAAAGTCTGTACATTGAGAAAACAGTTTATTTGTAGTAAAGAAATATATTTAGCTGGCACTTTTACTTAAGGTACTAGTCTACTTTAGAAGGCCGAAAAAAAAATTAATTTTTTTCTCGGCTCTTTCATCAGATATGGCTATAAAATTGTTTTTACAACCTTGTTTCATCCTTCGAAAATACTAAAAAAAAAATATTTTTATTTCTATTCTTTGAATAATTTATAGAAGGGATATCCGAAACAAAAAAATAAAAAAGCATTTTATAGAGGAAAGTTTTTTACACCAAAATTTACCACCGTTAAAGAAAAATCGATTTAAAAAAAAATGGCGGATGTTTGAAATAAATTGTGAAAAATTCGGATCTTCATTTTCATTTCATACATCCGCCTGTTTTTTTAAATCTATTTTTCATTAATGATGGTAAATTGTTGAGCAAGAAACCTTCCTCTTTAAAATGCATTCTTTTCAGACTTGCCAATCCTGAGAATAAAACTGTCAGCCATGGGACAAATAATTTTTTTTTCTCATTACAACAATGTTGTAATAATAGTTTTATAGTCATATCTGATAAAGGAGCTGAGAAAAAATCTTAAACATTTTTTTTTTGGCCTTCTAAAGTAAACGAGTACCTTAAAAAATATGTTGTAAAAAAAGAATGCTATAAATATATATTTTTTGTTATCGAGCTCGACAAAACGCTCAAAATGTATGTCTCCTTTGGCCCTTTCTGAATAAAAAAATAATTATCCCCTTTTTTGGTAAAAAATCCGTTTTTACGTTCCGTTACCGGAACGTAAAAATTATTATTCTGCTTAAATGCACAAAACTACAACTTTTATGTGTAGACGTTTTTTTTGGTTACTTCAAGTTTCCGAGATATATTCATTCGGCAAAAAATGGTGATTTCTAAAATTTTGAATTAAAAAATCCTAAAAAATTCACATAGAATGCCTTTTAGTAGCACTTTGATATAACCATGGGGCACATCTGAGATGGTCGAAAAAAAAGTGGCTGAATTGACAGAGAATCCCTCATATATAAAATACCTCCCCCCAACGATGGGTATGATAATTTTTTTTTACATTAAGGGGGTTTTACACTTCAAAAATGACGGAAATTTTTGTGAAAAATCGCATTTTTTGCTTCAAACGAGCACCAAAAAATTGAAAACCGAAAAAAATAATAATCGGAGATCGTTAGGGGGAAGATTTAGTGATGTTTCAACTAAATTTTTCTGTCATTTTGATTTCTGATAATTTTTGTCTGAGATACGGTGATGATCCGCAAATCATCTTTTTCAAAATAATCAAATTGGCGAGTCTTGTTGAAATGGTATTTCATAAATACACAAGGTTTTAATAAATTCGCCTCATCCATGTGCCTAAAAAAAATTCTCAAAAAAAGTGGTTTTTTCCCCCTCAAATCCTTACCCTGCCCTTAAGGAATGAAAACTAAACCAACTATCTCACAATTATTATTAATTATCGACTCCAATCGATGCGGCGATATACGCGCTTTTCTTTTTATTGATACTGCTACATCTGTTGTGATTTCGTGTAATGCAAGTTTTGGCGAGAACCAACCAGATCGTTGGTGAGGTCACCTCGTTGCAATGTACAATAATCCGATGGACTTAGCCTCGTTTGTGCTGTAACAGACTAAACGTATATACATTTCGGTGCAAGCCAGCTCTGAAACTTTTAATGCATACACACAGACACACACACACACACACACACACACACACACACACACACACACATACACAAATACTATTGCAGGACTCGGGAGTTTGGTAAAAGGCCAAAGTTTTTTCCGACATTTGGCCGGTAGTGCGCGCACCAGGATTCGAGTACGAGTAACCAAAAAAACTGGCATTTTTTTTTATTGAGTCGAATAGGCCTCGTCGCGTAGTCCACGCGATCCGCTACACTTTCACGCGCGCGCCAAATTTCATTCTCCACGGCCTGAAAATGCAATGATTGACGAGAATCACTTCGTTTTGTCAGATTAATCTCCTTTCACGTCAGATTTATCGTGCCTCTTGTTTAAAAAAAAAAAAAAAAATTACCCAGCAAACACAGTTTCAGAATAGTTACGAAAATGTTCTGTAACGGACGTTATATTGGATGTAACATTTATGTCACAAGCACCGTACCCTAGCGGGTCCAACAACCGCGGTTGTTACGGTGAAATAACCATTTTTAGGAACCGGTAGTTTTTACCCCAAGGAAAACCCCAAAGAGCAACCATAAAACAACTGTAGTTGTCGTGGTTGCGCATCCAGTTATTGTAGTTGCACGCTTGGGTGTCTTAGTTGCGTGCCCAGTTATCGTGGTTGCGCACCTCGTTGATGAGGTTATAGTACCCAAAAAATCCGCCAGGTGGCTTCCTCTCGCACAAGCGAACTTTCCCCCCGGCGCTTATAACTTCTCCAGGTTCGTCTACGCTTGATGTCTTTATTTTTTAGTATGAATATTTAATACTTTTCGGCAAGACGCAGGATGGTCGAATCCGAAACGGATTCCCATAAAAAGGGTCGTTTTTCTTTTACCTTCTCTTAAAGAAAAGACAATTTCTTAATCACCGGTTACTGCTCAAAACGCCGCTGCAACCGCACTGAGTCAGTGAGGTTACCTATGGTTATTTTGACTGATCAAACAACCCGAGCAACCATTGAGATTTTTCTAATCTTTGGTTACCGGGGTTATGAAACCTGGTTTTTCTAAGGCTAAAAACAACCGACGGTTACTTTTCGGTTGCTTCCTTCGGTTATCGAACACGCTAGGGTAAATGAAGCAATGCTTGTTCAGAAATTTGTTGTCCCATTGGAACGTTATCGTTACGGAAAATTTACGAATAATATTTATGGAAAATACTCAACACATGGATGTAACTGTTATGTAAGAAACTCAGCACAAAGATGTAACACACTCAGCTCATATAGATGTAACACACTCAGCACATTGACGTGACAAACTCATCTCATAGCCATAAAGGTCAACACAACCTCAAAATTTTTTTAACACATTTTTCTCGAAGATAGCTTGATAGAATACAAACAGAAGAGTGTGGGGTGACCTGCGTAATTAATTTGTACAGGTGGCCTAACTATTCTGTTTTTCATTCCATTAAGTCGTTTTCGAGAAATAAGTGTTAAAAGTTTTAGCTCTATCTCTCTCGATCTCACGAGAGCGAAAAGGCGTGGGGGAAAGCTCATTGATGTAACTGTTACGTAACGAAACATTCAATTTTAATTTTATTTGCAATATATATTTCTTTGTAATTCCGATAAAATTAAGCTCTTTTTATTAATCTTTTAATATTTTCAAACATTATATAATATTAGGGAATTCAAAAAAAAAAATTAGACTTCGCCCCCGTAGTAAAAAACTCCATTCGTCGCCATTGAAAAATCCCCATTCATTCCCCATTGCCAAAATAATCAACGTAGATGAATGCCGAATTGCCTGAGGGGATTTTCGCCATTGAATTCCCCATTTCAAATCGAATGAGGATTTTCCAATGAGGATTGACTTCCCCATTTGAAACGGAATGGGGATTATCCTATGGGGATTCAATGAAGAAAATCCCCATAGGCAATTCGGCATTCATCTCCATTGGTTTTTGTAGGCAATGGGGAATGAATGACGATAATCAATGGAGATTCTTTCATATAGTAAAAAACTCCATTCGTCACCATTGAAAAATCGCCATTCATTCCCCATTGCCAAAATAACCAATGGAGATGAATGCCCAATTGCCCAAGGACATTTTCGCCATTGAATTCCCCATTTGAAATCGAATAGGGATTTTCCAATGAGGATTGACTTCCCCATTTCAAACGGAATAGAGATTATCCCATGGGCATCAGTCGGCAAGAACTCCTTGCATGGATTTTCTGGACACCGACTTCTGCTAATATTCCGTGCTCACACTCGTCTAGATAAGCATACTCTTCGCATAATCCGTATGGGAGTTCAGCGGGTTGCCGTCCTGCGACATCTCGCGCCAAGTCTCGGAACTAACGCGACGCGGTTTCCAATGGACATTTTTGGGTAATGCTGATCATTCAGTGCATTCGCATTTACTTCCCAATGGACATCATTGGGTAAAGCTGATCATTTCGTTCATCAGCATTTGCCTTCCAACGGACGCCATTGGACAATGCTGATGGCTCGGTCCATACTACGAGAGAGATTACGAGAGATTATATCACCAATGTTCTATACTTGTTACAGCAATGTTTTATAAATATTACGGATTTGTTACGAGAAATGTCTTGTAACATTTATGTAACGCATCATACGTATTTGCTACGTAGCCCATACTACGAGATTATAATGTCATCAATGTTCTATAATTGTTACGGATTTGTTACAAGAAATGACTCGTAACATTTATGTAACACATTACACGTATTTGCTACGTGGTCCATACTACGAAATTATAATATCGCCAATGTTCTATAATTGTTACAGCAATGTTCTGTAATTGTTACAGATTTGTTACAAGAAATGTCTTGTAACATTTATGTAACGCATTATACGTATTTGTTACGTAGCCTATACTACGAGATTATAATATCACCGATGTTCTGTAATTGTTACAGCATCGACTCGTAACAATTTTACAGGTTTACAGTATACGTAAATATCTCATAACAGTGACGAGATGTTGACGTATCAATATTACATATTTGTGATGTCTATAGTTTTTCGTAATTCCTGCATCTTTCCTTGACGTCCCTTGCTACATATTGTCATAACGTATTACATACATCTCGTTTACGTCATTATGAAAAAGTTTCGAATTCGCGATGAACATTATATGACGTATTTATTACATTTCAATTGTACGTAAGTGTTTCGTAAATTATCCAAGTGTGTTTGCTGGGTCGTATCCCCTGAGTTTATAAAAAATGTCCAGCCTAGAATAGACCGTTCTGCATAAGAAAGTATATTTTGAAGTTGCGGATTGAAGTTGAGTTTGAAGTTGCCCTTTGAGGATTATCATAATTTTTTAGGGTCTTAATGAAAGGAAACGTCCATCCGCTATCAAATTGCCCATTAAAGAGATTGCTTTCTTCTGGTACCCATCAAATACGTTTTTGTCGTCGGAGCAGGCGAACGTTTCCTATATTCTTTTGTATTGTCTTACTCTCTCGTTGCATTGTTTATTTCGGCTTCAACGATAAACACGAGATAATGACTGGAACGATAACGGAGACGACGACGACGACAAACAAATGTTGACAAACGACTGAACAAGAGGAAAATAATTAGCAATTACGTTGCGCCTGGTCGTTGACGACAACGAGTGTCTTATTACTCCGCACAACCCACGGTTTCCTATGCGCGATACTCTTCATTGTTTCCTACAATAATTCTGACTATAATATCGGAATATAGATGCGCATATACAGGGTGTCACATAAATAACGGGATGGCTGAATATTTCCTCAGCTAGGATATTTTTCCAAAAAGTCAAGGTAATTCTTGTAGTAACTTTTAACGAGGAATTCAATGGTGATATTAATTTGACCTTGACGATCACCTTCAAGGTTATTTCAAGGTCAACTTTTTTTTCAAATGGGAACCCCCTTTTTGACATCGGCAATAGAAAGCATTTTGACCTTGAAGGTCCTTTAAAGTCAATTAAACTCAAATAAGGTGTGGATATTCCTCTGGGAATTGAAGCTTTTCACATTCTTTTGTAAGGACCAAAGTTATTGATTTCAACAAGGCGTATTTAGTAGTGACCTTGATGCTGACCTTCAAGGTCATTTCAAGATCAACTTCTTATAAAAATGGAAACCTGTATTTTTGAGTTCTGAAAACAAACTTATTCCGAAAAAATTGCTCGATTTTTTCCGAATCTTTAGATGTAAATGTAAAACTGTTCGTTCCATTGATTGCAGAACTCAAAAATAGAAGTTTCCATCAAAAGAAAAAGTTGATCTTGAAATCACCTTGAAGGTGATCGTCAAGGTAACTACCAAATGCGCCTTACTGAAATGAATAAATTTGGTCTTTACAAAATAATGTGAAAAGCTTTTATTCCCAGAGGTAACCACACCTTGTTTAGATTTAATTAACTTTAGAGGACCTTCAAGGTCAAACTGTACCTAAGACCTAAGTACATATTTCAACGTCAAATTTTTCGCTCTTTCGATTGCCGATGTCAAAAAAGGGGGTTTCCATTTGAAAAAAAAGTTGACATTGAAATAACCTTGAAGGTGAGCGTCAAAGTCAAAATTAAGGTTACCATTGAATTCCTCGTCCAAAGTTACTACAAAAATGACCTTGATTTTTTGAAAAAATATCTTATTTGAGGAAATATTCAGCTGTCCCGTTACTTATGTGACACCCTGTTACATAACTTTGGATAGGCCAGCCTTGACGTTTTGTCAGGGAATCAACTAATTTGTATGTGATCGTTCTGAATCTAGGGGGAAAAACCCACGGAAAAAACGGGACGGAAAAAATACCCGCGGAAAGAATGTCCGATGAGAAAAAAATTACGACATGAAGACCGATGGTAAAAACTCCCCTAAAAAGAGAATAGAAATCTTTTTTACCGGTCACCTTCATATGGTGTGCCTTAAGATAGATTATTATATGGGTACTTTTATGAGCACTTTCATGGTTTATGGTATCCATGTTTGGGTGTATCCATATAAGGTCTTCATTTACCCGGCGCCGGAGAGTATCTTGAAGTAAATCAATATATATGGGTCATTCCATATCAAATCGACCAATAGTTGGAATCGACCCCTTTCAATTTCGATGAAATTTGGTAAGAAGTTTTTTTCTATCATAAAACAAAGTAATTCTTTTTCATAAAACGAATAATTCTCTCAATTATTGATGTCGATTATAGATTATTCGATTATGGGTCATTATTATAAATAATCAATATTCCGCTCTAAATTTGTGAGCCCGGTTAAGGGGGCATCAAGTCAGCGTCAAAACGGCGGGTTTTAATAATAATTTATAGTTTTTGTAGAATGCCTACAAATATGATGTATCGTCCACCAATTGAGGTACCAAATGAACAATTTTTTTGGACTAGTTAAAACCCTTGAGGTGCACCGGTGTCCTGAAAAACCTAGTTTTGAGTTTTTACACTCTGCGCATGATTCAGAAAGAACCGCTAGACGGATTTTGTTCTACGACATCTCATTTCCTTCGTAACGCTTCTTCCCACGGGATGAACGCGGCACATTTCGATTCAAGTAAAAATTGTGACCAGGACAATGCCTGGAAAGTTCAAAATAGGCTACCAATTTCAAAACTGGCCTGCAACTCTGAAATGAAGGGCAAAAAACGAAATGTGCCGCCATCATCCCGTGGGAAACAGCGTTAAGAAAGAAATCCCGTAGTAAAAAACTCCATTCGTCGCCATTGAAAAATCCCCATTCATTCCCCATTGCCAAAATAACCAATGGAGATGAATGCCGAATTGCCTAAGGGGATTTTCGCCATTGAATTCCCCATTTGAAACGGAATGGGGATTATCCCATGAGGATTCAATGGACACAATCTCCCTAGGTAATTCGCCATTCAGCTCCATTGGTTTTTGTGGGCAATGGGGAATAAATGGGATCATCAATGGAGATTCTTTCATATGATTGCTATATATACATGGAATTACGCATTAAATAATCAAATGATGTAAGTTATCAGTAAGTAAGGTTAATCATAATGCTAATATTAGCATAACGACCAATAATTATATACGCATTATATATATCTATATATATATATTATTACATTTAATAGAAATTATTGAAGCTCATATATGCAATTTCCGAGAAAAAATAATGAGCGTATAGAATCAGTTGCATATATATATTTTATTTACTCATCATTATTAATTCATACACTCTTTTTAAGAATCTATCGACTGATTATTTTGATCATTTCATCGTTAGCCGCATTTGGGTTCCAATGAACATCTGTGGGAAATGCTAATCTTTCAGTTCATCCGCATTGACTTTCCAATGGACATCATTGGATAAGGCGGATCATTTCGTTCATCAGCATTTACCTCCCCATGGACACCATTGGGCAATGCTGATCGCTCGATACATCCACATTGGCTTTCCAATGAGCATCATTGAGTAATGATGATCATTCGATTCATCCGCATTGGCTTTCCAATGAGCATCATTGAGTAATAATGATCGTTCGATTCATCCGCATTGGCTTTCCAATGAGCATTATTGAGTAATGATGATCATTCGATTCATCCGCATTGGCTTTCCAATGAGCATCATTGAGTAATGATGATCATTCGATTCATCCGCATTTGATGTTCAATGGATACCCATTCACTGATCAATGGTCAGCCCTGTACACCATTGACAAATGCGGAAATCTCAATGGGTCCCCATTCATTGTCCAATGGAGTCGTATGAGGACCATTGGTTGCCATTGGCGATTCAATGGAGTTTTTTACTACGGGATGAGACGCCGTAGAACAAAATCCGTCCAGCGGTTCATTCTGAATCATGCGCAGAGTGTAAAAACTCAAAATTAGGCTTTTTAGGACACTGGTGCACCTTAAGGGCTCTAAATAGTCCCAAAAAATTGTTCATTTGGTACCTCAAATGGTGGACATAACATCATATTTGTAAGTATTCTACAAAAATTATAATTTATTATTAAAAATCGCCGTTTTAACGCTGACTCGACCCCCTTAACAATTCGCTCGGCGTGATTACAAAGATTTTAAAAGCTTCATGCTCTTTCACAGCCCTGTTACTTCCGTATAAAAAGTTTGCACACATATGAGCTCAATGTTTGAACATCAGTATAGCCTTGAGCTTCAATCCCCTCGATTTATGACCCTCTTTCAATCGGAGACTCTCCTTTATAACTCTGGTACCTTACACTTTTTAAAATCTCTCGTCTCGCAACTTGTGACATATGTACCCAACGTACAACGGTGAATGTAGAGCCAGCTATATCACGATAAAAAGCACCTGGGTAACGCTATGCGTCTATCGAGATCAAAGGAAATTGACTTCTTGCAAGATCGACGTGAAAAGCACTTTAAATAAATTCGACACCAGTCCACAGCGCTCTATTCTATTTATCTTCCCATCGATTACTCTCGTCTTGATCCTTTCCACGTTTTTTGCCTTTTTCTATCTCAATAATGATTTATTATTATTTATTACCGATCAAAGGGGACATATACAGCTTCATGTCGCTTTTTCCAAAAAAAAATTTCGATTTTTTTTTTTTAAGCGGTTCGCCTTTTGAAACATGGTCATTTTTTTTTTGCTTTTTTCTTGGCGTTGAAATTTTGGCTCATGACCCATGAAGATTTTTTCAAACTATTCTTTGCATGGAAAGTTTTTGGGGGGAAGTATAAGCTTCAATTTCGTTTTTCGAAAAGATTCGTACGATTTTTTTCGCAAAAAACGACCATATTTATAAAATGATAACTCTAAAACTACTGAGTTTTCGTAAAATTACTAAGAGGGTAAAAAGTTGCATATTGTTATTCTGGATCCAATGAAATTTTTTTCAGAATTTTTTTTCGACATTTTTTTACGCCCATTTTTCCTGTCATGGAGATATTTTTTTTATCTTAAACAATGGAAGGTTCATGCAAAATATGAGAGTCCAATTTTCGATGACGCCCCGAGCGAAATGACGGGCCGAAAATTGTTCGCAGCTTCGATATATTACGAACCAGTGTTTATGGCATAAAAATCTCCTACTCTCTCCCTTTCTATACATATGGGGCATTCCATACCAAGTCGACCTGAGTGTGACCTCCGACCTCGCTGATTTCGTTTACGATTTTTTGTGATTCTTCCAACTCAAAATAGCATTCATAATTTTTTTCAGATTTTTACAACCAAATCTGAGTACGTTGTGATTTTTTGAACATTTTTTTCGAAAACCTCGAGGGCCGGAATTTAAAAATTTGAAAAAGTGCTCAAAAATCCGGTGCCAAAACCTAAAATTTTTGACTCAAAATCCATGATGTTCAGGATTCCCCTTCCACCTCGATTTAAGGTTTTTATTAAGAAAACGTAAAAAAAAAAGATGCAGAAATTGATCTACCGTGAAAAATAGCTTGAACATTTTTATCGTTAACCAACTATTTTTTGATTTTTTTTTACTTTTTTCACGAAATAGTTTCTGCATCTATTTTGTTTTTACGTTTTCTTCATAAAAACTCAAAATCGAGGTGGAAGCGAAAGCCTGGACATAATGAATTTTGGGTCAAAAATTTAATTTTTGACACAGGATTTTTTAGAATTTTCTCAAATTGCAAATTACGGCCCACGAGGTTTTTGAAAAAAATGTTCAAAAAATCATAACGTTGTCAAATTTGGTTTTAAAAATCTGAAAAAAATTCTGAATGCTATTTTGGGTTGGAAGAATCATGAACAAGATCGTAAACAGAATCAGCGAGGTCGAGGTTCACACTCAGGTCGACTTGGTATGGAATGCCCCATATATATGTACATGTATATAAAACTATAAACTGGTCTATACAAGCAACGACAAGGGACCACCTGCGGTTAGTGTTACCCGGTCGTTTGCGGATTGAAACGTGATGAAAATTCTATATTGAAAAGCCCAAAAAATCGATGTAACGAGCCTTTTCCAAGCGCGATTACACTATTGTATTATTGAATTAATTGCAATTCCGAGTCGTTACAGTAATTACACGGAAATGCAATTACGTTACAGAATCAGTTGCTGTTCTTGAGAGGGAAATCATGCAAAATTATCACGACAGTATTGGAGCAGAGAAAAAAAGCTCTGCATGTCTGACTATTCGGCACATTTACTGCTCTACCACTTATTTCTGTACCAGAAGTAAATCCCTATGACGATAAAGCACTACCGTAATATCACTATCAATTAAGAAGTCCAAAAGTTACCTTGGAGCTATGAAAAAAAAAATATTCCGAAAAAAAATTTTTAAAAATGATGATTTTGGAAAATTTTGAATTTTCAAAAATAGTGAAAATTCACAATCGACATTAATTTTTTATTTTACAATACTGTGTACCGATATACGATACGACATACTCTTCAAGACGGACCCAGAACGATTTTTTCTTAAATATAATAATTTTCGAGATATTTAAAAAAAAATGACCTTGAAAAATTTTGAAAATGGTAAAATTTTCGGAAAAAACTAAATAATTTTTTTTCTTTGGTCGAACTTCGTTTTATGATAAAAGGAAACTTCCGACTAAATTTCATCGAAATTGAAAGAGCGGGTTGATTCCAACTATTGGTCGATTTGAGATGGAATGACCGGCCTATATTTCTGCTGACTTCACGATATAATTATACAGCTCTAAACTGATTCCGAACCCTCGTAACAACGATGAGATAATTAATTCAATGCGAATAATATCAATGCATAATAGTGCCAAAGATTGGACTGTCGATAAAGAAGAAATAGAGGAGATTCCATGTTCGAAAAGCGTGTGTCAACGACTAATTCGTTTAGTTTTATTATTCAATTTTCATGATTTATTTCACGCTCTTCGTTCTTGAAACTGACATTGAGCATTGAGAGGAAAGAAAGGACGAGACGTTATTTGTTCCGTAGAAGAGGAAGTAGACACTAGTTAGGGGTTACTCGAAGACGACTGGAGTTCGCTGAGACAAAGGAGGGTGCAGAAAGAGCTAACTCGGTAATAAAGTTTGTGGAAAACCAATGTCCGTTGCACCCTACCGTAACACGTCAAGAAGATAGAAAGAGGGAAAGAGGTAGAGATAAGAAAGAGAGAGAGGGGGGGGAGAGAGAGAGAGAGGGAAAGGGGGAGGGTGGGAGGGAGGGAGGGAGGGAGGGAGGGAGGGAGGGAGGGAGGGAGGGAGGGAGGGAGAGAGAGAGAGAGAGAGAGAGAGAGAGAGAGAGAGAGAGAGAGAGAGAGAGAGAGAGAGGGAAGGAGGGAGTGAAAGAGAAAATTCAATTCCACAGTTTTCACTCCATCGCCATCGCCACTTGCCGCAGCACGGTCATTCGGTTCGCCGATGGAAAGACTTACGAAATTTTTTCAAACACACCCCGCAATATTCGAATAGATTATTTATCGGTATTATCGTGAAATTGAAGCAAGCATCGCATGGAAAAAAAATGATCAGTGAAAATTCCCGTATAATATTTAAAAAATTACTGAATTCAAAACAGAATATGAGGCATTCTTCATCAACTCAGCGACTTTTTCTTTCAACCTCTCCAATTTTGTTCAAAATCTGCTAGTTTGAAATATTAGTCAGAAGGAACGTCTGTGATTTTTTAAAGATTTTTTTAGGCTCACATTCAGGATTTTCAATTTTCCATTACGAATACTGTATCTCAAAAAAGATTCATCATACAAAAAAAAACATGGGAATAGAAACTTTTTCATTTTTTCCGCTTTATCGAAAATAATCAAAATCATAATTTTCTGCATTGAGAAAATTGAAATTTGGCAAAAAAATGAGAATAACATTTTTTTTAACCTAATAACACACTTTTGATTTTGGTACAAATTTTACAGGATGTCTGTCATTGGGTAAAGAGTCTGTGAAAAAATGTTCAGAATGGCATCTACAATGGTTACGATGAAAAAAAAACCCTGCGAAATCTCATAACCGCATATAGATTTCGCAGGGTTTTTTATTTTTTTTTCATCATAACCATTGCAGGTGCTATTCTGAAATTTTTTTCTGAAATTCTCTGAAATTCTGAAAATTTGTTCACAAACTCTTTACGCAATGACAGACATCCTGTAAAATTTGTACCGACATCAAAAGTGTGTTATTAGGTTTAAAAAAATGTTATTCTCATTTGTTTGCCAAAATTCAATTTTCTCAATGCAAAAAAATTATGATTTCAATTTTTTTTTATAAAGCGGAAACAATAAAAAAGTTTTTGTTCCTAAGTTTTTATTTCGTTTGATGAATATTTTTTGAGATACAGTGTTCGTAATGAAAAATTGAAAATCCTGAAGGGATGCCTAAGAAAATCTACAAAAAATCACAGACGTTTCTTTTGTCTAATATTTCAAACTGGCAGATTTGGAAAAAAATTGGAGAGGTTGAAAAAAAAGTGGCTCAGTTAATGAAGAATGCCTCATACACGGTTCAGAACTGTAATTCAGTCATTTTAATGGGAATCAAAAATAAAATAATACATTTAATGTGGTTTCTACTTTTCAAACAATTATAAATGTTGAATTCAACTGTAAAAAATATTTTTCACAGCAACAAAAAATAGAAAAGTTATCGCAGGTTTTTTTCTCTGAAATAAGTAAATATATAGTAATGAGAGATACATGTTTTTGTAGGAAATTGAACGCTCTACAAAAAAGGTTTCCTATGATTTTTCGATAAACTCACTCCTTCAAAAGTTATTCAAGATTAAAGTTGACCTTATAGGATATTTTTCAGATTTTCCTGCTCGGACGACAAAATTATTGTTTAGAAAAAAACTAATTTTTCATTTTGAAAAATATGTGATTCTGACTGTACTATTATAAAAATGATTGAGGAATAATTTCGAAGAATGGAAAATAATGTCACTAACAAGTACATTTTAGGACATTCCGTAGCGATTTTGAATAGATCAGTTTACGATAATATTATTGATTCAAAAGTTATTTCCCGCCAAAGTAGGAAAATCTGAAAAACTTCCTGTAAGTTCATCTTTAACCTTGAATAACCTTCGAAGGAGTGAGTTTATCGAAAAATCATTGGGGACGTTTTTTGTAGACCGTTCAATTTCCTAGAAAAATATGTATCTCTCATTGCTATGTATTTACTCGTTTCGGAGAAAAACAATTAAATGTAAAGCATGGAAAAATCCCATGTTATTTAAGCGGGAAATATATCGTCTTTGGGGCAAGGTTAAATGTGAATATTAAGGGCTTTTTTTGGTCTGATATTTTTTTTTAGGTCGTGAACTAAAAATTTGGGGAGACTATAAAAAAAAAACAACTTGGTAAATAACGGACAGCCTACTGTACTATGTCATGTACTATATCATATATGACATCAGTTTATTGTATCAAAGAAATATGCAAATTTCACTGTTTGCCCTTTCAGGAGTCGCTGTTGATAGGGAAAATTGTAAAAATTAATGGAATTCTCAGCAGTTTTCACAGATCATTTTTTCCGTTCAAGACACTCTTTTTTTTATTATCGAACTAAACAGTGCATTTATATTATGAGATCTGCACTTGAAAAAGCGAAGTGTCATGTGAGGAGAGAGGAAAGAGAACGAGATAGAATACGCCTCTTGGATAACTCTAGTGGCGCGGCGTTGTGGCAGATTTAGGCAACACGCGGACGTTAGAGTGCGGTCAGCTGTACGGTTCACGTTACTAATTCAGTTAAAAACGTTAAAAAGTGCGTTGTCAGATATTTTTATAATATATAAAAACGCTTATATATCGTGATATATTTCAAATATATCATAATCCCCTTTTATAACGGGGATAAACGTCTCGAAAAATAATAAAAATGTGTGATTGAAATTTTCAATAAAGTCAATCAAAGCTCATCGATATTTTATTTACATACACCTGGAGAGACTTAAAAATATGTCTGCAAAATTTAGAGATCATTTCGTGAACTTGAGGCATAAATATTTTGATATATTCAAATATATATTTGTTCATATATGATAAAAACAACCTCACGGAAAAAGAATAGATGTCGATGTATATAGAAAATATATCTCGAATATATTGAATATATTTTGTTGTAGAAATGAGATATTCTTGCGAAATATACGTCAAATATATGTGAGAAATATATCCACATTGGATATGTGGAATTGATAGCGACTTGAGACAAGTACATTTACCTAACCTCACTGTCTCGAGAAGCAGCCGAACAGCTGACTCTGTCAGGCAGGAGCTTGCTTATACATGGAAGTATATCTATATATAAAAATCAATTTCTCAATATTTTCAATAAAATAGACAGTTGAAAAAAATTTTAAGACATACGTATTGTTTATTTTTTTTTTCTTTCCATTTATCCCCGAATGTTTACTGTATGAGAAGAACGACCTCGAGTTGCCGCCGTTAACCGACAGTTGGCGTTGCCGTAGCATCGGCGCGATATCCAAGAGGCGTATTGTACATCAAACATCAAACGGTTGTCCTTCTAATTGACAAATATTTAGGTCAAAAAGAAACTGTCACGGTGACACGGATTTAGCATTTAGCACAAGAGTTTCGCTTATGCAAATATCGTTTTAACAAAAATCAACATCAGTTTTCATCAGATGTGACGCAAAAACAAATCATAATACCTGCAATTAACAAAGTTTGCAAATAGCTCGCGCAAAGCTTTCAAATAAATTTTCCGGGGATAGCTTTTGTGAAATTACTTCGGTCCTTCGATTGCTGATAAATTCAAATAAGGCAGATGCGCCGCTTGTAACCACGGTAATGCTTGTAACCATGTCCATTAATGCTTTGTTTTAATCGTTGTTTTTTTGCATTTCCATGCCGATGGATAACGCGGACAGTATTTATATAAATCTCCGTGATTAATTGCTAGAACTTTTTGAGAATTGATTTAATTTTTTTAAGGATGTTGAGTCCCTATGAAATATTTTAATGTTAATCGTTCAATAAATAGCTTCTCAATCGTCGTGAAATTTTTACACGACCTCCTGAATACTTCATGTAAAAACATATTAAATTTTAAAATGATGAGAAAATTATGAAAATTTTGTATGTTTTTGTATGAACCCCTACAGCACATAACATTGCTGCAATGTTGCAGCAATGTTGTCATATTGCACGTGCATTGATATATTGCAGATATGTTGTGGCAACATTGCTACGCAACATTGCACTAAAACTTCTCAGCAATGTTTCGGGAATGTTCCTAAGCAACATACCTGCAACATTTTGTTGAAACGTTGCGAGTAAATTGCAGCAATATTGGTGAGATCGAACTTCGAATTTTACAACTACACGAGCGTAATAAATATGAAAAAGATCAATTGAAAAAGATCTATTCATTTGTTCCTCATAAAATATCAATAACGATTGATTTCGAGGCATTTTCTTTTTTCATATTTATTTTCAAAATTTTGTTGTGTTTTTGACATTAATAGGACATGTGATATTAATAATATTAAGACATTGTGATATTCGTATTGAAAAAATGTTTAATATCAAAAAAGCTATAAAACCAAAATATATTTTGTTTCTGAATGATTCTTATTCGTACAATATGACTAAATATACTGTAACGGGACGACCTGGGGCCTTCCACGATCTCGGCACTTCGCCTGAGATCCGTTAGGTGGCGGCGGTCGGTGGGCGCTCTCGCGCTGGCGAGAGAGCCACCGAGCACCGATAAAGGTCCCGTGTATTACCCGCATCGGGGTCCTCAATTAACAATCAATTGTTGGAATATTTACCTGTGCGCTCTGTGGTCGCGCAGTCCTATGAACTTAAAACTACATATTTTTATTTTATGCAATAATTCAAATGATAAAGTTTCCATTGCGGGTAATATTGCTAAAATATTGAATATGCAATACGAGTTATTTTGCTGGAATATTGCATATTGATTCGATGCAATATTTCTGGAATATTGCGGAACATTGCAGCAATATTTCAATCGTCGGACATAGCAACATTGCAGCAAGATTGCAACAATGTTTTTTGGAATATTACAATGTTGTCGTGCAACATTTGAGCAACATTGCAGGAATATTGTGTGCTGTAGGGGAAGTATTTAAGAGGTCGTGTAAAAATTTCGGACAATTAGGAAGCTCGTTATTAAGATATTAACATTTTGTTAAGAACAATTTTTTAAACAAATAAAAAAAACATTCATTAATAAACTTTGTTAAGTTTCCGTTGCTTTCAATATAGTGTAAATATTTAACAATTGAGAGGTCAAAAAAAAACTTATCGCAAAGTTACATCAATTTTCATAAGACTACATTGAATTTAATTTAATTTGTTAATGTTAATCGTTCGATAACGAGCTTCCTAATCATCATGAAATTTTTACAGGACCTCTTAAATAATTCATCCAAAAACATACCAAATTTCCAGAATTTTTTTATCATTCGCGATTTGGGACTCAACATCCTTAAGACCAGGTATCAGAGTAAACGGACGAAAAAGGGCAAACATTGAGATTTATTCTTCTAGAAAATTAATTGCCCGGAAGATTTCGGGTGTTTTACGTAGAAAACAAATGGAAACGTTTTTCTATTTGATTTTGAAAATAGCATAACCTTATTAAAGAGGACGTTCCATTATCGTGGAACGACTGATTTCTCGAAAAATTCAAAAAACAAAAAAAGATGCTTAAAATATGATGATGCTAAAATGTTGAGCTTATGATGCAATGATGAAAAGCTTGGATTCTGGTATTTTACGTGAAACTTTTTACAGATTTGATTGTATTTGAAGAAAAGTACTCTAGTCATAAAAAATACATAATTCAGTAAAAAAAAAAGTATTCAACAAAATAGTGTTCATATTTGAAGGCAGTTGGTCCAGCCATTCTCAGAACATTTTGACAACCGATATTGAAAAGACAACATTCTTTCGAGATAATTGCTTTCAAAGTTTGGTTAATGGAATTGCGCTTGCATTCGGTCATTCCAAAGCTTGTTGATGGTAAATCTCCACTAAATCCCAAATAAATTTGGTCGTCTGAAACAGAAGCTTCAGTACAATATTCTCATAGTGTTGAATATTCAAAATATAAGACGTAATAAAGAAAACATTTTTTCACTCTAAAAAACCTGTCCTTAAGGTGACGACTGTGACGACTGAATTTTTTTCGACGTTTTTTCATTATTTTTTTTAAACAACAAAATAAAATTCGATCGTTTTGAAATTCTTACATGTTGTTATTTGTATCTTGACGAGTACGAAAAAATTTTGGTCTACTTAACTTTACATGAATTTGTTTATTATTTTGTACGTCAAAGTGGAGTCCTCGAAAAAAAGGTGACTCGTTTCGCGGAAGAAGCACTCAGTTTTCCGTAGTCATCTGAAATCGAAAATCCAAAGAGATTATTGTTTTGTAGGCTTAATTTTACGTCTATAACCTATAATATGCATATTTTAAGAGAAAAAAACGAAATAGCGAACTTGTGAAGGAAAAGGTCTTCGAAAGCGATTTTTTAAAAAATAAATTGTTTTAAAAAATTCATTTATTATTAAAAAATTCAATGTTTCAAAAGTCATAGACTTAGCTATGTGTGTCTAAAATAACGGGTAAAATTTTTAGCCAAATCGGTTGAATAGTTTTTAGTCAGTGCTTCCCCGAAGTTTCGAAAACGTAGTTTCGAGAAAAACGCATTAAAGTTTTTGACAACAGATTTTGTATAAAAAAATTACACTAACATTAATCAGCTATGCCTGGTGCGTAGAGCAATCCTTCCGTTTCCTGAAAGTTATCTCAAAGCTCTCAGCATTTTTTCGAGAGATTCGCAGATTTTGGTAATTACCAAACCGTAGTAATTAGTTATTTTTAACATTAACTTATTAGTATATCGCTCTCTTCTTTTGGCTATAACTTAGAAAACATTTTTAATTTCGGTCTGAAATTTTTACAGTATATTCTTAAGATGTTTAGCGTACAAAAAATAGTATGCGATACTCGTGAGGCAAAGCGAACATTATACGCTGCGGCTCGAAATTGTCGCATGAGCCGCACTCGTACCACAACTTCCCGCCACAGCGTATAATGTTCGCTTTACCTCACTCGTATCGCAATATACTATTTTGGCATATTATACAATTTCGATTCAAGAATATTATTGGGCTGCCACTGTCTTACTGATTGATATGCCACTGTGCACCGCTGCAAGGGCTTTTGCCAAATCCTCGTCATATTGGAATCGTTGATAAATGTTCGTTTCTCTTTTTTCTACGTACTGACATCTGCAATGGATTAATATCGTTCGTTTACAATAAAATTTTTCAGCTCACAAATAAAGAAAAAAAAATGATGTCCTTATTTATTTATTTTTATCATCAACTTTGGGCAATAAATAAACTTCAAATTTGCAACAGTTAAGATTGAATTGAATATTTCAATTTAATTTTCCAATCTGCTTTGTCAATTACAATAACTGAGTGCGTATTTTTATTCACTGGAAAGAGGTTAAAATACTACACCAGTGAATAAACTCGATAATTTCTAATATATTTTTAAGAATATATTATCAAACTACGCAAAAAAATTGAAGATGATTCGTATATTAATCTATTAAAATCATCACTGACCTTTTAAAATCAATAAAACGATTGTTTTCCAACGCCATTTGGCGCGGTACGGCAAACTAGAAAAATTCCGTGTGGTGTTAAAAATTGATACTAAATTAAACTATCGGTTTTAACACCATCTGTGATTTTTTTACTTAATTATAGTACACTGAAAAAAAAATTTGTTGAAAATGCAAAAATTTTCTTCACTCAACCAAATATTTGTTTCCGGACGTTCAACTCGATCATTTTGGTAATTCAACAAAATATACAGTGGAAGTTTTAGTTTAATCGTTGCTTGAATGGGCAAAGTTTCAGTTCAATCAAATAAAAATTTGTTACTTCGAATAAAAATGTAATCCACACAGAGAAATAAACGATTGAGCTGACTAATTATCAGTCGATTCCATATATGTATATTCTATGTATCAAAATAAATAGTTGATACAACCCATTATTTATTTCAAGTATATAAACAATGTGATAGATGGATTAAATATTTGGTTCACGCACCTATCCGATTGTTTCAATGAACCAATATTTTGTCGAACAAATAATATATTTAGTTGATGCAATTAAATTTTCAATCCTGAAATTAATTATGGCTAAACATAGTATAAAAAACATGTAGTATTTGAAAAATAATTCAAAATGCATATTTTACCAGCCTCAAAATGAGCGACATAAAAAAAAATGGTATTTGCGCGAATCGTCCGATCTAATGTTACGCTCTCTCCGACGGGGATTCGAACCTGCGACCCTACCTACCTATCCTACTTGACGACCTAACACGCTACCTACTGAGCTACGGACTGCTTACGAATTTTCTTAACTTTTGTGGTATATGAATGGTACGGTGTGTCGAAAAAATAATAATATGGGCTAAATAAATGGACTAAACAAATAAATAAATAAATTGGACTAAATTGTACCTGTAAATTGACCAAATAATTTCGTTCACCTCATATCTTATGGTTAACCAAATCCATTTGTTGATTTACTTATAGTTTCATTATTTCAAATAAATTAATATCGAATCAACTTAATTTTTATCAACTAAATGGATCAAGTTGATTCAACTGAACTTTTTTCTCAGTGATCAAATTATTGTTCATAGTATTCAAATGAATAATTTTGTATTTCAACAAAATTAAATTTCGTACAACAAAATCGTTTCTTTGTTGTGAAATATGGACAACCAAATGATTTTTTTCATTTCTCATCATTATATGCTGGTTCAAAAAAACATTTCGCTACAAACACAATATTATGGATTGTTTTGAATACATATACTTATTTGATTTGGCAATATAAAAAATGTTTGTACCAAACAAATTGTTTGATTGAAAATACGAAATATTCGCTTGTTACAGCTACATTTATCTAGTTAATATAAACTAGAAATCAACAAAATATTTCTTTACGGAAACTCAGTAATGTGTAAATTGGACTAAATTGTATCTGTAAATTGACCAAATAATTTCGTTCACCTCATATCTTATGGTTAACCAAATCCATTTGTTGAGTTAATTATAGTTTCATGATTTCAAACAAATTAATATCGAATCAACTAAATTTTTATTAACTAAATGGATCAAGTTGATTCAACTGAACTTTTTTCTCAGTGATCAAATTATTGTTCATAGTATTCAAATGAATAATTTTGTATTTCAACAAAATTAAATTTCGTACAACAAAATCGTTTCTTTGTTGTGAAATATGGACAACCAAATGATTTTTTTCATTTCTCATCATTATATGCTGGTTCAAAAAAACATTTCGCTATAAACACAATATTATGGATTGTTTTGAATACATATACTTATTTGATTTGGCACTATAAAAAATGTTTGTACCAAACAAATTGTTTGATTGAAAATACGAAATATTCGCTTGTTACAGCTACATTTATCTAGTTAATATAAACTAGAAATCAACAAAATATTTCTTTACGGAAACTCAGTAATGTGTAAATTGGACTAAATTGTATCTGTAAATTGACCAAATAATTTCGTTCACCTCATATCTTATGGTTAACCAAATCCATTTGTTGAGTTAATTATAGTTTCATGATTTCAAACAAATTAATATCGAATCAACTAAATTTTTATTAACTAAATGGATCAAGTTGATTCAACTGAACTTTTTTCTCAGTGATCAAATTATTGTTCATAGTATTCAAATGAATAATTTTGTAATTCAACAAAATTAAATTTCGTACAACAAAATCGTTTCTTTGTTGTGAAATATGGACAACCAAATGATTTTTTTCATTTCTCATCATTATATGCTGGTTCAAAAAAACATTTCGCTACAAACACAATATTATGGATTGTTTTGAATACATATACTTATTTGATTTGGCAATATAAAAAATGTTTGTACCAAACAAATTGTTTGATTGAAAATACGAAATATTCGCTTGTTACAGCTACATTTATCTAGTTAATATAAACTAGAAATCAACAAAATATTTCTTTACGGAAACTCAGGAATGTGTAAATTGGACTAAATTGTATCTGTAAATTGACCAAATAATTTTGTTCACCTCATATCTTATGGTTAACCAAATCCATTTGTTGAGTTAATTATAGTTTCATGATTTCAAACAAATTAATATCGAATCAACTAAATGGATCAAGTTGATTCAACTGAACTTTTTTCTCAGTGTACTCTTTGTTTTTATCGGTGGTTAATAGTATCTGTGAATTTTTAATATAAAGATGATTTCGTCTATTTACCGGGGGTCGTCCATCCACTGGTGCTTTCACCCTACCTCAATGTTTTCTCTCAGAAAATCGTGGCTAGAAGTGCCTCAAAGTTGAAACTACTTCACTGCTTTTGACGACGAACATTCGCAGGTCCTAGTACAGCCGAACTCCCGAACTAAGTACATTTCTACCGATTGATAAGCGGATTTCTAGAAGGGGCAAGTTGCATCCTTACCTGAATAGCACCACAGGAGTGACCAGGCGCAAATCAAAATATAGCAATGGCTCGAAGTCACGTCTGCAAAGGTGCGGAAGCCGTCGAATATTCGGGCTGGTCACGAGTGCTCGTGACATTTAAATGGTTACAAATCGGCAGTCAATTCTGTATGGTCGTTGCCGATCTGTCGGCTCTCGCAGACGGGGCCAGGTCCGTTCGCCGACAGAGCGTACGAGTAATATGTTGCAGCTGGCAGATCAAGGAAGCTCATATAGAGCTTTGGCCAATGCGACGTTACGTTATGTCGGACCAGCCGTGCGAATAATACATGCCTTATATGTCTGTCTCTGCGTTTGCCCGTGTGCATTCTGTCTGTCTTTCGCGCAACGAATACCAATCGCTTGAGATGCAAGCACTTCGATGGAATTCCAAAGCAGCAGAAGCAACAGCGGGAGCGTTCCTACGTGCAATTGCACTTGATCCTTTTGCACACAGCCCTTTCACGATTGAACGATGATACACGCGATGAGAAGAATAATTGACATTCCCTTCGTCAGTTTAGCAACAGACAAATGGGGCAGAAACAACCGAGAAAGACGTACTCAAGTTTCAATGCCTTCTGCATCGAGGAAAATGTACATAATCCTTGATGACTGAACCTTCAATGAGACCCAAAGTGCGATAACTTTTGTGGCAACCAAGAACTGAAAGTTTTAGGGCCTGCAATCAAATCTTAATAAATGACGATCATCAATAAATGACAATTGAGAACTATCTTTAATTTGGATGTTTTTTGGATGTCCAAGACCTCAAACCTTCTTAAAATTCTGCAGAAAATCTGGAAATGGATGCTTGATGGATTCTTTTCGAATTTTATGTTTTTCTGAAATAATAAGATTAAATAATGCCCGAATTGGAAACTTCTTAGGTGCGTTTTCAGAATTTGAAAAACCGAATTCTCCATTTGGATATTTTTTCAGATATCCCGTTTGAAAAATTCAAGGAAGAGCTTCAATTTCATGGTTTTTCATAATTATAAAAATCCATTGTAATAGAATTACGGTTTACGACCAAAAAAGGTTTTTTTTTTTTAAATGTAATGTCTCTCCCATTCATAAATATCTGGAGATAGCTTTCTTAGAAAACCCTGCTATATATGTTTCCAACTCCGTTCAAATTTTCGCACCGAATTGTGTTCGATCGATGTTCTCGGCTCATAGAATTCTTTCTCAATTTTTTGTTGCAGGTAAGCGTGAAAGCTTCGTCCGATACCGTTCAATAATCGATTTAGCACCGTCGAATCTACGAGCTGGTGAGTTTTTAAAAATATTGGAACGTTTCTCATTCTTGAACACGAATTCCCGTGATCGACAATCTTCTTTCTCAATTAAATTAGTCGTGCTTCATCGATCCAGGAATTTCCGGCCAAAGAGTGCTTACTTTCTTAGAATTCACTCCGCTCAACCGTGCTTCTTAAGGATGTTGAGTCCCAAATTGAAAATGATGATGAAATATTGAAATTTGATATGTCATTTGATATGTCATTATGTACAACATTTGAAAGGTTGTGTAAAAATTTTACGACGATGAGGAAGCTGGTTACTGAGAAATTTGAATTAAAGATTATACGTAGCCTTATGGAAACTGAAGTAAATTTGCAATTATTATTTTTTTTTGTTATAAAAAATGATGCCAAAAATACCAAAAAAATTTCACTCGAGGAAAAACATATAAGAAGCATCGTGTAATTTTTTCAAGACATTTAGGAAGCTCGTGTTCCAGTAAATAAATAATAAAAACACAGTACGTGGTTTTCACAGCAAGAAACAAGAAAATAGCGGCACCGTTGCATAGACTGAAAGTAGCGGGAAATTCAAAAACTCATTTTCGTTCACGGATGACGTCATTTCATGCACGATAAAGAGGTTTCGAGGTTATGTTTGCTGTCAGTTTGACATTCAATCGCGACCGTCGTGACTGCTCTCGATCGTACAGTTCTCAGTCGTGCCAACTTACCAATGCACGCAACGTTGCCAAATGTAAAGCTAATACAGCGGCTACTTTAAATATCAATATTGTTTAAAAATATTGTTTTTTTTGCAGTTCAAAGTAATTTCATGTTATATTTCTGTAGTTGCGATATAAAATAATCAACATTTTTTTGAGAATGAACGGTTTCCACTATCGAGATTTTAGCGTTGTCAAGTTTGGACAAAACATCCAAAAGTTGATGCTCGCTTGTAAAAACATTGTGAAAACTTGATATAATACGTAAATAAGAATTTGCGATCATTAATATGCACAATTGCGATACTTCTTTTCACATCAACGGTGTTACGATACGAATTGAAGTATTAATCAATCCCAATAAAATTCAGTAAAATGAAAAATGTTTGGACGGAACGGTACAGACTCAACATCCTTAATTGCTCGTCTGTTATTTCGTGACTGGCGATCTCACTATTTATTGGAGGAGACAATAACCGTGTAGAAATTTCGGTAGGGAAAAACTTCTGCCCCTGACTTGCCCTCCCTAACTAATGTAGGGAAATGATCCGCCCATCCTAACTGACCCTGTTATGCCATGTAACACCTGGCTGGCCATTTTCGGATCCGGCGGTCATGAGCAGGCCCCTATGACGATATGATCCGGCTCTTGCAGATCCTGATCAGGCCCCTAAGATCTTTAGAATCATGCCCTTGAAGGCCCTGATCACGGCCATGAAGTTCCCGATCATACACCGAAGCGCTTTTTGATCAATTAGTTTTTGAGAGGTACTCCTTTTTCCATGTATGCATCTCATTATTTGTTTCCAGGCAACCCTTTCCTAGGGTACACTTCTCTTTTGGCAATTCTCGAAGAGAATATTAGTTTCCGAGTAAACGGAAATTCTCTACGAGAATTGAATAAATAAGTACAATTACCTAAACCGGCAAAAACTCCTTGTATGGATTCTTTCGCCACCGACTTCTGCTAACATCCGTGCTCGCACCCGTCTATATAAGCATACTCTTCACATTATCCGTATGGGAGTTCAACGGTTGCCGTCCTGCGACATCTCGCGCCAAGTCTCGGAACTAACGTGACGCGGTTCGTGGTGATAATAATAATAATCCTCTGCTCATAATAAAAATCCTAGGTAGTGCTTGAGAGAACGTTATTTTGAATGTTCAGTTGAAATTTTAAATGAATCGGTTGAAATTTGTTGTAACTATGAGTTCGGCCGACTTGAAAAATATCGTTTTGAGATTAACGCGTTGAAAGTTTGTAGGAATCTCGCTGCGGGTGAAGAGGGATTGCACTAGAATACGAAAATCGAGTACTTAGGGATATTTCCCGCACATAAGCTTTTGGAATATAACTATATACATAAGGGTGGGTCAAATAAAATGCCTAATTTTTTTTCCCTCAATATAATGAAAAATGTATTGTTTGCCATCTCAAAAAAACCCTCTGCAAGTATTAGCCCTTCATATTTAAATTAAGAGGTCCCTCATCGCAAATTTTTATTTCCCATTTAAATAACATAGAAATTTTTATTTTAACTTTGAAATTTTATTAGACTCTAACCGTTGAGGTTAGGAGAGTTTTTTTAGCACATTTTTGTGGAACATTCGATGCTCTACAAAAAAGCTCTCTTGTGTCTAATCAATAAAACTATTTATATTTATATAGTTTTATCGATATAAATGGGAAATAAAAATTTGCGAAGAGGGACCTCTTAATTTAAATATAAAGGGCTAATACTTGCAGAGGGGTTTTTTGAGATGCCAAACAATACATTTTTCATTATATCGAGGAAAAAAAAATTAGTCATTTTGTTTGACCCACCCTAATATACATACTAAGCAAGCTTTTGAACAAAAAAATCGATTTTTCGAACATCCCAGAGTGGCCTTAACCAGAGTTGTGAATAATGCATCACTGTATTCATTACCCATTACACTGCATAATGTAAAATGGATAAGTGTACCATTACAAAATACAAAAGTAATGTGTAATGAATGCGTGTTCCATTACAAATAAAAAAGTCATCTGTAATGGATGCATGTGCCATTACAAATAAAAAAAATAACGTGCAATGAATGAGTGCTCCATTACAAATTACAATTTTAAAAAAAGTAATTTTTAGTGGGGAATATTTCATTACAAATTAGTGTGTTTCTACGACAATTTGAAGCAGGTACTATTTTGCTAAATGTATGAACGATGTATATTAAGTTAATATACACTGTCACCTATAAGTTTTTCTTGAATGGTAATTTTTACAACAATGGAGTAAAAATTACACCAAAAAATGTTCATACATTCACCACTACGATAGTAAAGTTAACGAAAACTTGATAATCACAGATTATTTTCATTGAAAAATTAATAGACTTACCTTTGAGCAAAATAGTATCTGCTCCAAATTGGCGCAAAAACACACTAATTTGTAATGAAATATTCTCCACTAGAAGTTACTTTTTTATCAATTGTAATTTGTAATGGAGCACACATTCATAACACGTTATTTTTTTATTTGTAATGGCACATGCATCCATTACACATTACTTTTATTATTTGTAATGGAACATGCATACGAGGCATTCTACGTCAAGTCGGCCACCCCATTTTTTGAAATCGCCAAAAATCGCATACAAATTTTTAGAAAGTAGTTCTAACTATCAAGAAAATTCGTGATTTTTTCAGATTTTAAAATTACATATTTTAGCCAGAAAAAAATACAAAAATACGATTAATAATGATAAGATATCAATATTTACACTATTTCGTTAAATCACTCTATAATGATACATTGTATCAATAAAAATGCATGCGAAGGAATGGGTTGTCCACTAAACCAATTTTTGTATATTCTGTAAATATCCTAAATTTCATGTTCTACTTTTTTTTTCGTTCGATGAATAATTTTCGAGTTACAAAATGGAACAAGGAATTTTTTTGTATTTTTTTCCGGATAAGTATGTAATTTAAAAATCTGAACAAAATCACGAATTTTCTTGACAGTTAGAACTACTTTATAAATATTTGTATGTGATTTTTGGTGAATCCAAAAAATGGGCTGGCCGACTTGACGTGGAATGCCTCGTACATTACACATTATTTTTTTATTTATAATGGAACACACATCCATTACACATTACTATTTTCATTTTCAATGAAACATTAATTCGTTACACGTTACTTTTGTAACTTTTAATGGAAAACTTATTCAATACATATTGTTTAAAGTAATGGGTAATGCATTACTTTTACATTACTATTTTCACAACTCTGGCCTTAACCTATTTATTCTCGAAAATAGCTTGATGGTACAAAAAGGATGGTTTGATCTCTCAGCAATTAGTGTATGCTATCATTATTGAATAATTATTATTGAATAATAATAACATTATTATTTTGCCCCACCATTATTTTTCCATCTTATAAAAAAAAAGTGTTGGAAATTTCAGTTCCATCTCTCTCGCACTTACAAGCGCGGAAAAGCAAGGGGAGGAGCTTAAGCTCGCCCTTAACTGTGAAAATAGTTTTCCTCGACTTGTTCGAACCCATTGTTGAAGTCTCATTGTCGAAACTCCGCTAATAACTTCGACGGACGTATATAATTATTATCGAAGTCGAAACGTCCGGGGAAAACAAGCTGAATTCTCCATTTCCAATGCGCGTCCTATGACACAAAATTTTTGAATTTTTCTTCTTCTTTGGGATTGCGGAGTGTTGTTAATTTTTCTTCAACGAAATATTCGGGATAACCCGGAAGATTGAAGAATCTCGCGACCCGCTCAAACTGCCGAGACAAATCTGGCGCGCTCTAATTAATTCAATATTTGATTATATACGAACTCCGGCAACTGTGTCGACGGAGAAAAGGGGTCTCTGGCGGGATTTGCGACTGTTATAATACCACAAGGCGGATACCGTCAGAAGGAATTCCAATTTCCGCATCAAGCAACGTTTCTTCCTCGATATATATCTGACTCACTGAATTAATGAATTGGTCTGATAAGAGAAACGTGCTCTGCAAAAGTATTCGCCGGTTTTAAGGGGACCCGCATGGAAATAAAATATATCGACAAATATTACGGAAAATATATTTTTGGATATATTAAGTATATTTTTTCCGAAAATGTATGTATTACAAATATGATTTAAGTACATTTTTAATATTTTTAATATTTTTAATCTATTTAAAAATATTACAATATAAATATAAAAAATGTATTGAAGATATGTACTAAATATATCAAACATATGTATTGAGTGCATGTTCTATATATTTTAGATACATTTTTAATTGGTGTTTAAATATACACAATATATATGTAAAAAAGGGTGGGGGTCGAAGAGTCGACTAACCAATATTTCGAACGGCCGAAATCCCGAATTTCACGATTACGAGCGTTCGAATAACGAAGCGCCGAAATCCCGATCGCCAGAAAAGCGAAAGCGGAGAGAGCCGCCCCATGCGTAAGAGAGAGAGAGGCGCGCCTCCTCTCTCTCTTACGCATGGGGCAACTCTCTCGACTTTCTCTTTTTTGGCGATCGCGATTTCGGCGCTTCATTATTCGAACGCTCGTAATCGTGAAATTCGGGATTTCGACCGTTCGAAATATTGGTTAGTCGACTCTTCGACCCCCACCTGTAAAAAATATATTTAAGATAGATACTAAATGCATCAAACATATATATTGAGTGTACATTTTATATATTTTCGATATAATTTTAATATATGTTTACAGATACACAATATATGTTTTTACATATACCAAAAAATATATGTTTATGCACAATAATCATATATCTAAAATATATTTAATATATATTTCAAAGAAATATTTTCTGCCGAAAATGTACTTATCACAAATATATATTTTTGAGTATATTTCTTATATGGAATATACATATTATATATTAAATATATATCTGATATATATTTTAGATACATCTAAAATGTATTTAGAATATATAATGTACACTTCAAATATATTTTAAATATATTTTTGCGTATATCGACAAATATATTTTCCGGTATATTATATTTCCGTATGGGGATGCCACGGTTAAATTAGAAACAGCCAAAACTTTGTTGCAAATTATTGAAAAATCCCCAAATATTGTACACAGCCGATGAATTTCCTGCACGTTTTCAGTTGATTGTGATAAATTTTTGTGCAGTACAGGGTCACACACTACGTGACTGAACTGTGGATTTTACCACTTAGAATTCCCGATGTTATCCCGCAGGATTTTTCTCTCCAATCCTCGAGGAAAAGGTGGAGAGGTCACACGATTGACCGTGCTCCATTTTAATGGAAAATGAATTTGATCGCCCCTCCTTCCCCAATAAATTAATTTCGTATTTTCCATTGAACCATCTCGATCATCCGTCTTATCGAATAAATCCCATATCGAAATTTTATGATTCGTTTGTGAGGATATTATTAACAAGTGATTATCTATATCCATGGCCGAGATCCGCAGTGAAGTTACAGTCTTCCTGGAAATTCTGCGATCCATTGAAAAGTCATTTTTCGTAAATTTAAAATTCATACCGAACCGTCTCGAGCATTTAAGCAGAGAACCGACGTACTCGCAACTAACGAGAAAAAGAGTGATATTCACACGAGTGAGTTTTAAACTTTTTTCAAACTTTATACGCTGACTCTCTCTGGATTTTCATCCGTGAAGACCAGAGGCGTTGAAACCTCTGAACGATAAATGCTCTCGCCTCCTGCCTTTTGTCAGTTTTGCACAATCCAGTTCCACAGTTCCACTCAATCGTGACGATAAAAAAAATTCGCGTGCAAGATTTATCCGCTTATCAAGAATTGAGAGCTGTTAATGGAATTCATACGCAATGTGCATTCTACAGTTCGATAATTCTCTTCACTGAGAGGTACGCTTAGTCGAGATACGGGGGGAAAAAAAGTAATATTCGACGAATTTGATTTTTAAACTTTCATGCGTTTATTCAGA
Organism: Alloplasta piceator; assembly: GCA_946863875.1. Taxonomy (NCBI): domain Eukaryota; kingdom Metazoa; phylum Arthropoda; class Insecta; order Hymenoptera; family Ichneumonidae; genus Alloplasta; species Alloplasta piceator. The sequence continues at coordinate 47,446,261 of OX333073.1, forward strand.
AGCCTTAAGGTACTAGTTTGGAAAGCCAAAAAAGCAAATTGTTCAGATTTTTTTCCCAGCTCATTTATCAGATATCGCTATAAAACTTATATTACAACATTATTTTATCCATTGAACCCACACGGAAATATAATATACCGGAAAATATATTTTTCGATATACGTAAAAATATATTAAAAATATATTTGAAGTGTACATTATATATTCTAAATACATTTTTGATGTATCTAAAATATATATCAGATATATATTAAATATATAATATGTATATTCCATATAAGAAATATACTCCAAAATATATTCGTGATAAGTACATTTTCGGCAGAAAATATTTCTTTGAAATATATATTAAATATATTTTAGATATATGATTATTGTGCATAAAAATATATTTTTTGATATATGTAAAAACATATATTGTGTATATGTAAACATATATTAAAATTATATCGAAAATATATAAAATGTACACTCAATATATATGTTTGATGCATTTAGTATATATCTTAAATATATTTTTTACATATATATTGTGTATATTCAAACACCAATTTAAAATGTGTCTAAAATATATAGAACATGCACTCAATATATATGTTTGATATATTTAGTATATATCTTCAATACATTTTTTATATTTATATTGCAATATTTTTAAATAGATTAAAAATATACCTAAAATCATATTTGTAATGCATACATTTTCGGACAAAATATACTTAATATATCCAAAAATATATTTTCCGTAATATTTGCCGATATATTTTATTTCCATGTGGGAAAATACGAAAAAAAAATTATTTTTTATTTTGATTCCTTGAATAATTTATAGAAGGCGAAATTGTTGTGTAAGAAACTTTCCTCTTTGAAATGGTTTTTTTTTGTTTCAGACAATCCTGAAATTAACTGTAGGCCATGGGACAGGACATTTTCAAAGACTCGAATTTCAAGCCTTCTATAAATTATTCAACGAATCAAAAACAAAAAAAAAATTTCTATTTTCGAAGGCTGAAACAATATTGTACAAACAGTTCCATATCCGGTGAAGAAGCTGAGAAAAAAAAATTCTTAAAAATTTGCTTTTTTGGCCTTCGAAGGAGACTAGGGCTTAATTCATTTAAAAGTTCATGTATATAATTTACAGCTGATTTCCGGAAACGTGTTTTCCGAACATATCAATGCAGTAAGCAAGATGCTACAAAAACTGTTTTGTCGACCGCCTTAAAATTTTTTGAGCTTATTTTGCATCTAAAGAACTAATTCGAGAGTATAACGGATTTTCCATTTTGTTAAAAAAAAATGTATTCTCTCGCGGATAAGCAAAAGGTTTCATGTCTCAGTATGTAATTTTTCAGTCGCGCCGTCATTTCGTTAATAAATTAAATTTGAAAAAATTCTTCTCTAGGAAACTCGTAATCTATGCGCTAAAGAAGCCTCAAAAAATCCAAACCGATCGTCGCAATAAGAAATCTGACCCTCCGCATTAGCATCGCAAAAAAAAGTCTTCCGGAAATCAACTGGATGTTCTATTTTTGAATATTTTTTAAGACAAATATTTCTAAAATAATTTACATTAATCAATTTACGTGTACTTTTGAATTATATATTATTCGCAATGAAAAAATGTATTTAAGTTAAGAAACGGTCGTATATTATTATTTTTTATTGTTGTGACAACTAGGCGTGAGTTTTTAATGCTTCTTGAAATGTCAATGTCGAAAGTTTCTAGATCTACTTTACTACTAAAGAATGGTACCGAGTAAAACGTACAAAAGACTGGCCTCTTCATTGAAATAGAGTATATGCGACGTGCACAAAAAACCATTCCAAATATGTTGAATATATTTTGTTCCAAAAGTGCGATATTTTGCACATATTCCGGATTATACGTTGAATATAACGTCAAAATATATCTTGAGTGCATGAGAAATGTGTTTTTCATCCATAATCGTTTGAAAAATTCGGTATGTGAAATAAATTATTTCGTATATTCTCTCTTTAATATTGCGAAATTAGCAGATACATTAAAATAAATCTAAAGTGTACGATAAATATATTGACCATTGACAATCGTTCAGAAAATTGGATATACAGGATGTTAAGCAATTAGGTAACCTGACTAGGTTCGCCGTGTAGAGCGCATCAAGGAAAAAAAATTGCTTTTTTTTTTAAATTTTGTACGATAAAAATTGGCTGAGTTATCAATGTTTTTAAAGTCGACCAATGACGGCTAGAATCTGAGAAAAATGCCGCTGGTGGGGGTTTTTACGCCACGCCCACCGTTACCCCCACCACGCAGCTCACCAGTAGCTTTGCTCCTAGATTCTAGCCGTCATTGGTCAGCTTAAAACATTATTAACTAAACCAATTTTTGTCGTATAACAATTTTAAAAAAAGCTCATTTTTCGTCTTGGCGCGCTCTACACGGTGAACCTAGTCAGGTTATCCAGTTACTTAATACCCTGTATGAAATAAATTTGTTCGTATATTCTTTTTTCCACATGGCACTTTATAATCAGATACATTAAAATATAGTCAAAGTGTACAAGCGATGTAATGTCCATCCAAAATCGTTCAGAAAATTGGTTATGGGAATAGAATTTGTCCATTTATTTTTTTCTTAATAATACGGGACGCTTCATTGTCAAAATAATGAATCGAGCTATCCTCGATATCGTTTGCGTTGATGTATGAGGAGCGCAGCAGCCGAATTATCGATTCCATGACTGACGAATTCCACCCTCGATGTGTCGAACGTTTCTCTTTTGCGAGAATATACACGGCTGCTCCACCAAACCATCTTAAGGCATGGTCTCCTGTGTTCTTCGACAAGGGCGTCAAAAGTACCTCTGCGCGGTATCCAAATAAACGCGCGCCAGTATCTTCTACACATCGTGCTTTAATCGTACGACCACGCATAAATTTCGCCCGAGGTAGCGATTTGCTCATCCGACCGGCACCTCGATCACCCTCTCGCAGATTCCAGCGCCCCTGGAAATCTGATTCGCACCTCGGTAATAACTTAGCTCTGCCTCGTATCGGAAATGACGAGAATTCTCGCATGTTTGAAGATCTAAGCTAAATTAAAATTAAAAACTTGCTAGATTTATCTTACTCATAACTGTCCCATTGCAATGTCGTATAAGTTGTCTGCAAAAAATAATAGTAAAGCACTTTAGCCACGACATCTTTGCTAGAATTTATCAATGATGAGATTTGAGACGGTATTTTGTTCTAGAATTTCGAAAAATCAATTTTTTCGCATATTCTCAAAGTTTAGGTCTTCAAGAATATATCCTCCAAAGGAAATCTTTATATTTAAATAATTTACGGAGTTATGGCTATTTTAGTGACGTAGCGACTATGCACGTCACATCGAAGCGTAATTTCAACGGGGATCCTGGTCTAGCATTTTGAAAAAATCATTTTTTTCATGTTCTTAAAGGTTAGATCTTTAAAAATATATCCTCGAAAGGAATTTTTTCAATTCTAATAATTTACGGAGTTATAGCTATTTTAGTGACGCAGCAACTATACCCATCACGTTGAAGCGTAATTTTAAGGGGGATTCCGGTATAGAATGTTGAAAAAATCAATTTTTTCTTTCATATTCTTAAAGTTTAGATTTTCACGAATATATCCTCGAGAGTTAATTTTTTAATTCTAATCATTTACGGAGTTATTGCTATGTTAGTGACGCAGTAACTATGCCCGTCACGTCAGAGCGTAATTTTAAGGGGGATTCTGGTCTAGAATTTGAAAAAATCATTTTTTTAAGGTTGTTAAAGCTTAGACCTTTAAGAATACATCTTTGAAAGGAATTTTTTTAATTTCCATTATTTACGGCGATATAGTTATTTTAGTGACGCAAATCGATCAAAATAGATTTTTTTTTATGGACGCGCACAATCGAGAAAATGTAGTTTCGAGAAAAACGCGATTAAATTAACGATATCCCATGTGGAAATTTTGTTAGGGGATTCATAGGGGCCCGATTAACTTTCCCGTATAAATACAGGGGCCTGACAAGGAAACCCGTTCAGGTCCCGTTGGGGATCGTCCCACTTTATTAAGCGGGGCCCTTAAAGGATTCCCGGTCGGGACCCTTAAAAGATTCCGTATCGGGGCCCTTAAGAGAGAATTATTCATTTTTTCCATATATTTATCATTTATTATGACGAAAATCAGTTCTATATTCACAATGGATAGTTTCTAAGGGTCAACAAACGAAAAAAAAAAATTCGAAGAAAAAAAAAATTTAGCCCTCAGTGGGGCTTGAACCCGTGACCCTCGTTTTTATGCAAATTCTCAAATTCAACATGAATTAAATTTAAAAAAAATATATAATTTGAAAGTTCATGAATTTTTATGACTGATTTAGTTGCCTTGCATATTCGCGGACCCTAGAATATGCATAAGACCAGACTGGGATTCGAAACCTATCTACCTATCGATCCTAAACTAACGACCTAAGACTGGGACGCTAACCACTACACCACCGACTACTTTTGATATACTGATGTAAATATTATATTTATGAAACACAGGCCAAGAAATAAATACGTACCAAAATAGTATTAAGAATTTATTTTCATTACCCGAAAGCCAATTTTGGTTCAACTTGTCTTTAAACTTCATTAATAAAAATCAAATAGTGAATCAGATGAGTAATAATAATGATAATAATAATAATAATAATAATAATAATAATAATAATAATAATAATAATGATGATGATGATGATTAATAATAATGATGATGATATTAAATAATAATAGTACATATAATTATTAATATTTTTAAGTATATTCATTATTATTAATAATATTTATTATTATTCAATAATAATGAATATTATTACTTAATTTATATTGTCTAAGTATCATTTTAAGTAAAGTGATTACTTCGTATATTGTCCTGTTTTGATTTACCTATAAAGCCTTTGTTTAAATATATAATGGAAAACCTATTTAAACCAGACCGGGCCCTGCCTTGATTTCCCTATCAAGGCCCTATTGAATTTTAAACTGGAAAACCTGTTATTGCCTTATCGGGGCCTTTTCAGGCTGTACTCAGGAAGATCATATTAGGGTTTCTACATTAAAGCTGACCCGGGCCCCGATTATTATCAGGGCTTCCCTAACTATTTTCCACACGGGATATTGTTGAATTAAAAAAAACGATTTTATACAATTTAAACTATGAATAAAAACTAGTGAAACCGTCCAGAATGATTCTGTTATTTTCTTAAAATAAAATCCATTAAAATAATTTTGCGAACACTGTCAAACCTAAGACTGAGTCCTGAGGACTATATCCTGAATAAGATCAAAACTTGCCGCACGAGGAAGCCATCCATTATTCTTTCACGGCTTCTATAATGCGAAGCAGAAACCAAGAAGAGTCCATATAGTGGACTCGGACAGTCGCTGCGACAGTTTTGATGCTCTTGTTGCAAGATCGATGAACAAAGAACAATCTGCGATTCGACCAAATGAGAAAAAAATGGGTTGAAAGTTCAAGTTTTAACTGACGAGATATTAAATGAAGCAAAAGGATGGGGAATGAATTCACACGATGAAATATACCGCGTCTCTTGAAAAGTTGGAACCCAAAGTCTGGACCGATCTCTCAACGAATTCTGGCTTCATAGCTTTTCATATTTAATGGTCCGTCTGGTTTGTTTTCACAACGGTTGACCTACCCGTTGGTGCACTGACCTAGGTCTGTCCTAAGACAAGTGAGCTCGAATTCAAATCAATCTTCACAGTGAAAACAAATCATGTTAATCGGATTTCAGGATTTTGTCACACAAGTGAGCGTGACGTTACATGACGATCCATTTGTAGCGTAAATTCATAGTCAGGATCTTTGCGCATGATACACGAAAATGAGCGCTTTCATATGCACAAATAGCTGCGCTGAATCAAAGTTCCATGTATCTCGAGGGATTGATGTATCGTCATCAAAACAGCCACGAAAATTTACACACACCACGGGATTAGTGATAATTCTCGATTCATGCACATAGGAACGGTGAACGGGGGTGTCGTGTCTGTGGAATTGAATGCCTACGGGAATACCCGACAACTCGTTGATTGGTTCAGTAAATTATCGACGGTTGACTGGTTGAGGTTGGTTTAGGGTTTTTCAAGCGAATACGAATTCCGAGGAGGAAATGATCTATAGTTTTCAGCATTGACGACTCTTCCGTGCAGTTGCAAATTAAAGTTCCACGCTCAATTCAATGGTGCATCGTTGGGGATACCATATCATTCTAGCTCTTCATGTATCATTGAAGATGTATCGTTCTTGGTGACGCGTGATAAGGTAAAGGGCATGAGTAATTCGAGTAAAGGAGCTGCCTTGAAACACCATCTGCTTCCCAATGGCCGTGGTTTGCCCTCAGCATCCTTCAACCTCGTCCCTTCAGGCGACTTCCTGTCTTGAATGCCACGCCATCATCTTCTCACTTCCATCACCACCAACAGAACGGATGCTGCGTCGTCCCTGCACGGCTGCAGCATTGCAAACATGCACTCGGATCTTGTTCAAGACAAGTCTCTCGTGGATTCGCGTATCCGAGACGCTGGCAAAGGACATCCTGGATGCAGAAAATGGCACATGCAAGGGCCATTTGCATGCAGGTGTGCTCGAGGACACCTGCGTAGAGAGCAAAAGAGAAATGATGTACAGAGACACAGAGAGGAAGTGAGAAATGCGGTGATGCACTTCTACCAATACGTATTGTTCACGAAGTTGGGTTAGCGTGGCTAACCAACCTTTTTTAGGGTATTTCACATGTAGCTATGCTGGAACATTGGATCTTGGAACTTAGTACTGGCGAATACTATAGTTAACCACAATGCTGATCCGATTCTTTGAATGATTAGAGTTTGGAGTTGTCAGCAACTCTTTTTTTATTAATAAGCAGCTCGTAACTGCATTTTGAGTTGTGTGGTTTCTCTTCGGCATAATAGATCTTCATAAGAAGATGGTGGTGGCTCATCTAGGTCCCGAGTTTACACCGGTAAAATTAGTAATGCGATACAGTATGCAAAGATTATTATGTACAGCGGTGTATCAGGAAGACTCGTGTCAATGTAGGTCAACTCCGGTGAAACTTCAACTAGTACAAGCTTCCACGAGGCTACGACCGATGATGGGATAGCTACTTAATAACGCAAGGATACAGGGTCCCGGAGCTACATGTGTTGTATCTATGCATGGTGCAATTTTGATGGAGATCGGGATATCGGTTAGGATCATCGAGAAGATGCAAGATCAAAAATAATTAGACGAAAGAATCAATTATAACATCAAAAGGTTCCAGGTAAAAGGTGGGGATGGAGTCTTCCAACAAGGCAGCATTGCAGCCCAACATCGAGAAAACATAAACCTCCCGTTCAGAAATGGTGGTCAGGGCCCAGCTAGATTCCCGTAATATAGTCACGGATCCTTCTGCAGATCGGATCAGATTCCATGATCGGAATGAAACGTTCGTAAAATGGAATCTAGCAGGGACTCCTGAACGAATCCGGGGATCCAGGGATCCAGCAAGGAATCCTCTTTTAGAGCATCCCTAAGAAACCCCATTCGGGATTTTACTGGAAACTGGGATACCCGAACAAATTTCCGCACGGGTAATTGCTCTTGATTGGTTATTCCATTAGTGAATTCGCCAAATACTGACATTCGCTTGTAAATCATTGAGTATTAATTTTTCTTCTTCCGCTGATCCAAGACTGCGTGATTTGAACGATAAGAGGGAGCGGAAGGAAAGATTTAGGGGCTCGCCCTCGCCGATTCTTCGATGAAAAATAAAAGGCCACGAGTCAGCAAATCTGGGGATTGGGGTTACTACGCGGGACGAGCTAGGCGGCGCGACCCAGCGTTGGTCCGGGGGTTGACGTTGGCTCCCACGACGACACCGTTCCCTCTTTCTGACGCTGGTTAGAAATCGATCGTTCACTTTTTTTTTTCATTCACGAGGTGAGAGCTTGCGTTACGCGAATTACGTCAGGTATACAGATGCCTTCGTGTATACGCAGCTAAAGTTGCCCTGGTGTTACAAGTCCCACGTGGACGTTGCCGATAGTGATGCTTCTCATCCTTGTGTTTCTTTATCGTCGTGTCCCTCATCACCAACCTGTTCCCTTCCTCTCCTGCTCTCTCGTCGAAGCGATCATCCGCAAACTAATCCAATTTATAATACTGGTGTGTCCAGAGTGAGCGGTCTCTGTCCCAAGGCTTTGGGGATGAAAGCTAGTGTAACCACCGAATTATCCATCGTGAAACATTATGTAATGGTTAGAGATACATTCCCTCTTGAACAACTGTTTGGTTAAAGCTCCAACAACAGTATTTTGAAGCTTGCGTTCTCCATTGCTCAGCCAATCAAATTAAATATGCAGGTTGCTTCTAGTACTTCCAAAAGAAATTTAGTCTCTTTGACATATTTTAATTTAATTGGAAAATTCCCTTTGACAATAAATAGTAATGCAATCAGATTCACAAGCCCAATATTTAATTTCATATTAAACATTTATTTCGATACTCTGCATTGAGCACTTAGTTTTTGTCAAAACCAAGCGGTCCACTTCAATCGCCATGAATCGTCTTTATCGAAGTAGAGCCGATCGATCCGATGAGTCACAGGACCATATACGCGAACTCGTGCTTTTGTCGAGAGTCTATCAAGCCATCAGGCGTAAGCTTAGACCCTTCTCAATTCCTTATCTTTACCAGACAGGCCCGATCTCGTTGAGTTCTTTTTCTCATTCAGCTTCTCGAGTGTCGCTCATTGAAAGCATTTACCGATAGACATAACGGGGTGTAGATGACAAAAAGCCGAGATGTGTGGCATTGCGAGCAAGTTAAAACGATTTCCGGACAAATCCATGAAACGCAATTGTCCTGGTGAGTCGAAAAGTACCAGGCATCAAGACGAATAGCATGAGGGATATGTGACATCGAATTGACCAGAATACCACGAGAATTGCTTGCTTTCTTTGAAAAACGTTCGAAATTCTAAGACAATATCGGTAATGAAGATTGGGCTAATACATAGGGTCATTCCATGTAAAATCGACCAATAGTTGGAATCGACCCCCTTCAATTTCGATGAAAATTGGTCAGGGGTTTTCTGTTATCATAAAACGAAGTTCTACTGAAGGAAAAAAATTAATTTTTTTTTGAAAGTTATTCAAAATTTCACCATTTTTTTAATTTTCGAAGTTTATTTTTTAAATATTTCGAAAACTATTATAGTCACGAAAAAATCGTTCTGGATTCATCTTATACTCGGGGCTCTGAAAAAAAAAATATTCCGAAATATTATGCAAAATTTAAAATTTCACCATTTTTTATAATTGTTGAAGGTTATTTTTTAAATATTTCGAAAACTATTATATTTACGAAAAAATCGTTCTGGATTCATCTTATACTCGGAGCTCCGAAAAAAAATATTCCGAAATTATTTTTTTTTTGAAAAATGATGAATTTGGAGAATTTTGAATTTTTCGAAATAGTGAAAATTGACGATCAACATTAAATTTTTGGTTCAATTTTTTTTATATAATACGTTGTATTGAACTTGAAAGATCCTGAAATTTTCAGATTTGCGCTTTTTTCACAAATATGAATTTTTGAATTTTGGTAAAAAAGATTTTTTTTACCTCTAAGTAAATTTAAGCAATCATGTATTTTTTGTTGCTCAAAATGACAAAATTACATGATTGCCCAACTTTACTTAACTTAGAGGTGAAAAAAAAATGTTCTTTGCCAAAATTCAAAAATTCATATTTAAAAAAAAATGCATTTCTGAAAATTTCAGGATTTTTCCAGATAAGAACAAGGTATTATATAAAAAAATGACATCAAGGAATTAATGTTGATCGTGGATTTTTATGATTTTTGAAAATTCAAAATTCTCCAAATTCATTATTTTTCAAAACAAAAAAAAAATTTGGAATATTTTTTTTTCTCAGCCCCAAGTATACCATTCAATACGAACCTAGAACGATGATTTCGTAACTATAATCATTTTCGAGATATTTAAAAAATGAACTTGAAAAATTGAATAAATTGTGAAATTTCGAATTTTGCATAACTTTGGAACAACATTTTTTAAATTATTGTCCTTTGGTAGAACTTCGTTTTATGATAAAAGAAAACTTCTGACCAAATTCCATCGAAATTGAAAGGTGTCGATTCCAACTATCAGTCGAGTTGACATGGAATGACCCACATAAGACGCAAAAGGACGCGGAAAAGGCATCCCTACTTGGCAGCTCATTCAATTCCGGGTGCCTGATTCAGTTGCTTGGTCCGATGTTGAGTGCCTGATTCCGTTGCTTGATTCCGTTGTAGCATTGCTTCCAATTCATCCGAAAATAATATCTGCATGAATTCTCGCAACCCGGCTCTCATATCCCAACTTGTCGATGATTCCAGTCATGTCACACTGAACAGTAATTCGAGATGGCAGAGCTAAATTGACCGTCATAGAAAATGGCAGCCATGCATTGGCGAACTTGACAGGTGATGTGCGGTATTGAAAGTGATAGAGTTTCAGTGTGGCACTTATTCGCTGATGACCGAGACATTGAAGCTGCACTGTCAAGGCTGTTTTGGTTGTGGGAGGAAAAATTTGTTTAAAATGAAAGGAGATGGATGGCAAAAGACGGTGGACGAAACAGCTTGGAGCAGATGGAATAGGGAATGAACGTGTGGGTGATCGTTGCGGTTCGGTAGGATGAAGGAGTGTCGGGCTGTTTGGAGAGCACTGCGAGGAGTCATAGAGAAGAATGGGGACGAAAGGAACTGGGGGAAGAAAAAAAGAGAAGCGAACCACGCAGCATCGTGCGGGTCGGCTGGGAAACGCGGTGGGGTTGCAGGCAATGTGTGTACGTGTGAGTGTCTGATGTATATGGAGGGTGGTTGCTGCCAGTTGAGACGAGGTCGGGGGTAGTTTGCGTGGAGAGACTGCGCGGCAGTCGAGGCCGCGCGAGGGCCATCAGCTTCAGTGCTGGGGAGCGCGGCATCGCGATGCGTCGGGTGTTCCGTTGCTGCCGCACTCGCCGCTCGATGCTTACTACTTCTCACTGGTTGTCCTAAAAAATAGAATTTGTTTTTTGTTTTTCGAAAAACTCATATATTAAGAAAATTAAATAAATACGTAAAAAATTATGCCAAAGCTTGACGAACAATCAACGAAAATTCATTCCTCCGCTCTATCTAATTCGTGATCTAACAGCAAAAAATTATTACAACAAAAGTATTTGCGAATGCTGAAACAGTAGATAAAAGTGTTGTTTAGTCTATCGGTTGGTTCCTTCGGTCTTCCGTAATAGCTCAAATCTTACATCGACATTTCAATTTTATAAGTAACTTCGCAGGAAAAAAAAACAAAGCTTTCAAGATTGCAACTACGTAGGCATAAAATAGTTTCAACTCTGCTTAGTTCCTTTTTTTTTCTTGAAATACAAAAATTTAATACAAAGTATATTTCATCGTAGTCAGTGACTTCGTGTATTATTTTTTTCGAAAACCGGATCGTCAGTCGTGTTTCGGAGTGTAATTGTGCAAGGTGTCGCGTTGAAACGAGTCTCAAGTACGGTTTTGAGTAGTAAAACGTTCGCGTTGGGCCGACATTTGGCCCGAACAAAAGTAAGGAGAAGCGTTCGTTATGGCGCCAGACAGGGCCATGTGCTGCCTGTACAATAATTCTCCCGAATATATTCCCGATCGATCATAATGATGATGAAGAGGGTGTGATAGTGGTCTGTCCTGTTGAAGAATGGATCCTTACGGCGGTGGTTGGGCCTTGCCCCCGGGTCATCCGGGGATGGGTCCACCAACCGTCGGAGTGCCGGGTAGTGCGGGGCCTAGATGTTGGGAGAGACCGTGCAGCAGAACGGGTGACCCATCGCCAATGCGACCGATAGATCATGGTATGAGATCCACCGAAACTATGAGGTCAATGGAATCCATGAGATCGATGGATTCAGGACGTCATCAAACGCTCGCTGAACAAATGCATGGCTTGGATTCGCTGAGGTCATCACTTGATCACCATCAAATGCAACAGCATCAACAACAACATCAACAGCAGCAGCAGCAACAACAACAACACCAACAGCAGCAACACCAACAACACCAACATCAACACCAACAGCCGAGAGGTATGGAGAGTATGAGATCGAGCATGGACCAAGTGAGAACCGAACAGCCAAGGTCCATGGATCCAGGCCCGATGTTCCGTGGCTTGGATCATCAACCAAGGGCGATGGAACATCCATGTCGCCTCATGGATCACGCTGGCCATATGCACGATCATTATCTCAGTCACGACCACGGCTGTCGTTCGGCCGAGCATGTACCCAGGCTGTTCGAGCATCGTCAGCACGAGTCAACCCTCCAAGGCCACCCCGGAAGACCTATGCCAATGCCATCAGAAGCCTCGTGCAGATCACTCGAGCATCAGCAATCATCGCGACCTATAAGCTGGTCCTGTCGATCACTCGAGCATCAGCCTGGTCGTCCGTTACCCATGGATTCCGTTATATTTGGACCTCACACGCATCCGCTGTTACCAAGATTACCCGGTTCCGCGATCGCAGCAGCAGCGGAGAATGCATTCAGGATCAATTGTCCGGTTCACAGTCCATTTCGCTTCAGATTTCCCAACGGTGTACCCGACTGCCCTCATGGACATCAGGTAAAGATCTATCTCCGGTAGACGAACACCCTCGTGGCTCCGTATATGTTGTTTTTGACTCGCCTTCAGGCAAACATAATCTATGATGGAACTTGCATCAGCTGATACAGCAAGTTTTAGGAGCGTTTTCCCCATGGCATTTATTATCTATTAAATTGTTGAGCTGCCTGAGAGCTCCGAGAAGGTTTATGAGAAGCTTCGCACATGTCTCACAAGGGTGACTCGATCATACCGTAGTCAAAATACGCCCATACCGTAGTCAAGATACGTCCAGACGTGAGTTGGTGTGTGACGCTTACCTTAGCACAAACGCTTACGTAGATGCATGGTAAACTTGAAATAGCTCTCTGCAAAGATAAATATGTGTGCGTGTTGGTCGGAGCAATAGAGTTTCGTCGGTGAGTGCGTGATATGCGAAAGGACAGCAAAAAAGCATTAGATATACAAAAGTTTACGAGGATTCCCTTGGGGCATTCGGCGCACTAACATCCATAACCCACCCCCAGTCTTGGTTATCTCTATATATCTTTTTAGTCTGAGCGTAACATAAAATATTCAGTCACAAGACGCAGTGAAAAACCGCAATGGCGTATAGTTGTCAGTCCGTGATCTTAGATGGGCTCTTTAGTTTTGGGTCCATTTTTTCTATTCATTCTCGTTCTATGAACTATAAATGGTCATGGTCTGTTTCTTACAATACAGACACACACATATTTATATTATTTGGACTGTCAAATGAAAAAAAAAATATTTTTTCTTCAGTTTTGATGAAAGTGTAGTTTTTCTAAAGCAATGGATTTGTCTATTCGCTATTTAATTAACATATGACAAATCGTTGTCTATAGTTTGGATATTGGAAAAATTTATTCTATGGAATAAACCAAAGTACAAATGATCTCGTTTCATAGTATTTACACTTGCTTTCAAATCCAGGCATGGTAATAGTATATTACGATACTAGTGCGATGAAACTTTATCTGACGAGTGTGAGTTTGCAGCATGAGCCGAAGGCGAATGTTGCAATCACACGAGTTGAGAAAAAGTTTCTCGCACTAGTATCGTACGAAATTGTATTGTACGAGTGCGCAAAGTGCCAGTTTGAGCACGCGCAGCGTGCGCAAAGTGGCACTTTGCGCACGGAGTGCAATAAAATATTTTAGGATACACAGTCTCCCTGACAAAAATCATTATAGGAAAATATTCCCTATATACGACATTATTCTTCACATTTTTGGAAAAAAAATAATAGATCAGGTACTGTGCCTCTCTTTAAAATACGAACCCAGTTAGAATAGACAAATCCGATATGCAAGTAAATAATTATTTGTTTATTCCATGTTGTATATATTGGAGACCCTATATTTTAAATTGTTTTATCACGTGCCAATGGAAAAAAGTGGGAATATGGAACCTTGTGTACTTTGGTTTAGCCCATAGAATAATCATTCTCTTTATTCAAACTCGGATTTCCATTTATTAATCGAATAGTGAACAGGTAAACTAATTGCGTTACGTATAAAAAAATCTTTTGTAATTCACCTATTCTGGATACCTATTCAATATAATAGTAATCGCTGAGATCTCATTAAAAATAAAGTAAAAAAAATATTTATGATAAATTCTGAGACAGTCCAATTAAAAGACACGCTAGCGTCTCCACGTCTAATTTTTCTCTAAAAAATACAACTTACATAAGCGGAAGCTTTTACGATTTGTTTACTCTATTAACGTTCAAATTACACAAAAACAGTGTTTTCGAACATTTCCAAATTCAAATATCAAAAATTTGATTTTTTTCGAAGGAGTTATCGAAATTTTTGTAATGTTGATTTTTTTAGATCAGTTAGTAGAGGAATTAATAAATAGAAGAAAAGATAAAAAGAACAGATTAATCAAAATTAACGAATTAAGTTTGCAAAAATATTTGCCTGATAACACAATCGAAAAAAATCGCAAAGTGGTTTAGGACTGACAACATCCCTTCTCTTTGACCTATAAATAACAATTATCGATAAAAATTATTGATCATTGTTCGTCAATAATAATATTGCCCAAAAGTCATTAACAAATTGTCATTGATAATTATTTAAACAATTCATTAATAACTTTTGGGCAATATTATTATTGATAATTTTTGTTTATAGCATGCCAAATCTTGCTGAATTTTTTTAGATTTTTATTGTATCACGAAGTTCGGAAATTTTAATCACATACAATTTTTCGCTGGGACGTCATCATCAGAGTTTCGAGCGAAAATAGTAAAAAAAAAAAAAATCACAAGAAAATTCCGAAATAATTCCAAGCGATTCCGTATATACGTACGGTACTTTTTTCATACTAAAAATGTTCTCTTAAACTCTTTAGTTTTTGAGTAACGTTGCATCTTTCAAAATTTGTCTTCTTTACCCAAAGGTGGAATAACTTTGCGAGAAAAAATCGTACGAAAATTTGTAAAAAACGAAAATGGAGCGTCTGCTAACCCTTTCAAATGTACCGGAGATAAAAAAAATACCAAAAAAATGTCCTCAAGCTGTCCGCCCAATTTGCAATGGTTGAAAAAAGACCAAAAAACAGCGACGAACAAAAGTGCATATCGAGTTGAAAAAAAATTATGAAAAATATTTTTTAAAAAAGCAAAACAAAGCTAAACTCCTCCTCGTCAAAATATTTTTTTAAAAAATTCTATTATGTTCATTTTCGACGGAGTTATGCAACTTCTAGTGCGGCAAGAAATATCGACTGGTGTATACAAACTTTTGAGCAGGGGTGTACCATAAACCTATACATTGTCTCTTTTTTTACGCCCTCAGCCTCACTTTCAGAAAAGTCGAAAATTTTACCGGTGTGCCGATCGATTTGTACCTTTCTTCGTTTTACGAGGTCACGTAGCACTTGAGTGTGCCATAAGCTGCCGAAATTCGTAGTGACTTGGATGGGTAATGGATTTATATTGGAATTCATCGTGAACTATCTCAAGCCGTTGATGGTATTTTCATTTGTCGGTGCGTGCTCGGTGCCACAATGCGTAAAAATGGAAATCACTACAACGGGTTCCGATGGCATTGATGGTGATAGTAGTGTTGGTATATCGCGGGCCTAAGGTCGTTCCATTATGGCACACTGAGAGAAAAAATTACTGAATTTGAGAACATGAATTTATTTATTAAATGAAAGTATTAATTCGATTATTTATTTGTTGAACCAAGAAAATTACTCTTCACTAAAAAAAATATTTTCACGAATCTATTACTCCATTATATTAAACTCTTATTTAATAGTAACAATTAAATGCACGATAGATTTGATTAAATTTGTATTCATTGGATTAATTACATCGATCGCATCATAAACATGAGATTATTTGAATCTAAAAAACGACTTCAATACGAAATTATTTTTTCTGAAGAAAATTATTTATGGCATCATAAGCATGAGATTATTTGGATCTAAAAAATGACTTCAATACGAAATTATTTTTTTCGAACAAAATTATTTCTTTGCAATAAATTCATCATTATTTTACTTCTAAAAATATCTTCATTCAAATAGAATTTAATACATTTGCATTCATTGGATTAATTAGATTTATTGCATCATAAACATGAGATTATTTGAATCTGAAAAACGACATCAATATCAAATTATTTTTTCGAACAAAATTATTTCTCTGCAATAAATCCATCATTACTTTACTTCTAAAAATATTTCTGTAGTATTTTCAATATTTATTAGATATAAAATTGATTGTGTCACTCTTCAATTAAAAAAATATTTTCACGAATCTATTACTCCATTATATTAAACTCTTATTTAATAGTAACAATTAAATGCACGATAGATTTGATTAAATTTGTATTCATTGGATTAATTACATTGATCGCATCATAAACATGAGATTATTTGAATTTCAAAAACGGATTCAATAGAAAATTATTTTTTTCGAAAAAATTATTTTCTTGCAATAAAATCATTATTATTTTACTTCAAAAAATATTTTTATTTAAATAGATTTGATTGAATTTGTATTCATTAGATTAATTACATTTATCGCATCATAAACATTAGATTACTTGAACCTAAAATGATGATTATTTGAATATAAAAAACGACGTCGATACGAAATTATTTTTTATGAAGAAAATTATTTATGGCATCATAAACATGAGATTATTTGGATCTAAAAAATGACTTCAATACGAAATTATTTTTTTCGAACAAAATTATTTCTTTGCAATAAATTCATCACTATTTTACTTCTAAAAATATTTCTGTAGTATTTTCAATATTAATTAGATATAAAATTGATTGTGATTATTTGAAAAGAAGCTGTAGTAAAATAAATAACACATTATTTTATTCCAATAGAATATTTGTTTGGAATGATGACCTTTTTATTTCCTTCAAGCAAAGAACTGTCATTTCTATAGTATACTTTAATAGTATACATAAGTTGTTAGAAATTAAAAAATTGGTTTTTTAAATGTTTTCTTATATTCGAATCTTCATAACTCCTAACTTTTTTCAAGTGCATATTAGTAGTCGATAGCGTAATAGGTAGCGTGTTAGGTAGTTAGGTAGGATAGGTATGATGGTAGGTAGGGTCGAGGGTACGAATCTCAGTCGGACAGAGAAATTAGATCGGAGAATTGGCGCGAATTTGTCTTTTTTTTCTATTTATCTCTTTTCGGGGTCACTAAACTATGCATATTAAATTATTTGGCAAGGGCTATATATTTTGTATAAAATGCTTAGCAACAATTAATAAACACGCATTTGATTGAACCAATCATTTTTCCTGTTGACTGAACTAATTAATTTGTTGATTCAACAAATTTTTTTGTCTCAGTGCTTCCTGTATTAAAAGACATGCATGTTTTGAATGATAAAATGTGTTCTTGATTCAAACAATATATTACATATAATTGATAACATATTGTTAGATTCAAGTAAATTCGTTTATTGAAACAGAAATTTATAAAATTGACTGAAAAAAATGACCCAAGTAAATATATAAGGGAACCAATCTAATATTTTTCGGCAAATAATGAAAAAAATGATTTTCTGCCTTCAAAACTTTATTTCATTGGTCCTAGTAATTTTTTCTCTCAGTGCAGGGATGAGAAGACACTCGAACCCTGTCGCTATGACAATTCAGTATGATTAAGGCCCGTTCGGCTTTTCGATTTCTGTCGCTGTGGGATTCTCCCGGTAAAAAAGCTCGCACCCTCTTTTATTCACCTCCTCTTGTCGCATTCCTATCAACCGTGATGCGTCCCTCCCCCTAAAGTCGTGATATCACGAGCCAAAGCTTTACGATGTGTACGCATGTATGCCCCATTTAAACACATATCTACCGACCGTAAAGGGAAAGTCTATACGAGGAGAGAAACATTTTTTTCCATTGCCTCCTCACGCATCAAAGAGCCCTTTTCACACGCGTCAGTTATCATTTCAGCAGAATGTTCGAGTTATCCGGGTTGAACAAAAACGCGGGAACATGCGCGCATGATGAATTGTATTATAATGCAATATTCGACTGGAGGAAAAAAAAAATTAAACGCCCGTAAGAGCATTTCATGAGTCGATTATTATTCGTGCTCCGTACTCGAAGATTTTCCGAAAACCGAAAAATATTACTATCAAATTTACGGGAGTGTTTTATGCGAGAATAAGTTTGGAGTTCCATTGGCCGTAATCCTTGACTTTATATTAATTCGACCTTAGTCCAAATGGAACAGAATTTTGCTCGTTGAGAACGCGGATAAAATGTTATATTGTGTTATATTGTCGGCAGAAATTTCATCTCAAAGTCGTAAGTACTTATGATTCAAGGGCTCGTTGCACAGTAAACCGACGCTAACTATTAGTATGAGGCTTGAAGTTTTTTTCATTAAAGCGTTTTAATGGGGTCGAGTACAGAATGACTACACTTGAAGGCAAAAGAATAACTCCATTCACTGGAAATTTTCACGAGTACTCGTTGATAAAGCACATGAAAAATTGGTTATTACTTTGAGTTCTCTAGTGAAGCATTGATTGGTCTCAAATAGACTGTCCAAACAGCCTCAACTCATCGTGTGTTAATTTCCTCACCCAAAAAGTCAAACGTCTCCTTCTATTGGATAAGCTGTCCGGATTCACACCGGAACGAGTTGATTCGACTCGTTATCGGTGTTTGAAACTTCGTCTCCAATTCGAAGTGGATTCCCAGACGAAATTAGTCGGCGATTTACGGATGGTCAGATATGCCAATATTGAGAACTAATAATTCAGTTCCAAGCAGAGTTGTAAATAATGCATTATTTCGATAATACATTACTGCATTCACTCCCCATTACACACTGCATAATTTGAAATGGACAAGTGTACCATTACAAAATACAAAAGTAATGTGTAATGAATGCGTGTACCATTACAAATAAAAAAAAGTAATATGTAATAGATGCATGTGCCATTAAAAATAAAAAAAAGTAATGTGTAATGGATGCATGTGCCACTACAAATAAAAAACCCTGCAAATTGAAATTTGCACATTGCTTCCTTATCTTTATCCATAGTTCACATAGCTTCCTTCAACACACAGTATGGCGATCAAATTTGGCTTCCTCATTAAGGAAGCTTTGTTAACTATTGAAAAATATTAGTAATGAATGTACATATTCGATCAATTTTCGCCAAATTTGATAGCGAATAACATTGATAGCTATACTGGCTCTTCACAAAATTTCATTGCAATATCTAAAAAAATTCAAAAGTTATAGCGTTTACGCATCTTTTATAAAAATTAAAAATTTGATTAAAATTTAATAATTCGATCGATTTCCGTCAAATTTGATAAAGCACATCCTTGATAGCTATATTAGCTCCGTGTAAAGTTTCAGTGCAATATCTTAAAAATTGCACAAGTCAGAGCGTTTACACTATTTTTCAAAAAATTAAACATTTCATAAAATTTTAATCTCTCGATGGATTTTTGCCAAATTTAATAGCGAATAACGTCGATAACTATATTAGCTCTGTGCAAAGTTTCAATACAATATCTTAAAAATTGCACAAGTTAGAGCGTTTTGGCTATTTTTCAAAAAATTCAAAATTTCATAAAATTTTAATCCCTCGATAGATTTTCGCCAAATTCAATACCAAACAACCTTAATAGCTATACTAATTCTGTACAAAGTTTGAGTGCAATATATTGAAAATTGCAGAGGTTGGAGCGTTTACGCCATTCTCGCAAAAACGAAAAAAGTCGATAAAATCTGAACCCCCGTTATAATTGAAACAAAATTTTTTCATAATGAAGAGCAATTCGTACTCGACAAGTGTGCCAAATTTTAGCTTGATATCTCGAAGCGTTTTCGAGTTATTAATTATTTACATCTAAAACTCAGGATACACACACACACACACACACACACACAACCATCCGGACATTTTTTCTAAATATGATTTCTCGATGTTTTAGGACATTTTGAACATATTGGCATAAAAATAGCGAAAAAATTTTTTTTCACGAAAACAAAGCTTCCTTTATGAGGAAGCAAAAAGTAATGTGTAATGGATGCGTGTGCCATTATACGGATAAAAAAAGTAATATGTCATGGACAAGTGCTCCATTACAAATTACAATTGAAAAAAAGTAATTCGTAGTAGAGAATACCTGCTCCAAATTGTCGTAGAAATACACTAACTTGTAATGGAATATTCTCCATTACAAATTACTTTTATTTCAATTGTAATTTGTAACGGAGCACTCATTCATTACACGTTATTTTTTTCATTTGTAATGGCACACGCATCCGTTACACATTACTTTTATTATTTGTAATGAACAAATTTATTTGTTTGGAACATGCATACATTACACATTACGTTTTTTATTTGTAATGGAACACGGATCCATTACACATTGTTCAAAGTAATGAGTAATGCATTAATTTTACATTAATATTTTCACAACTCTGGTTCCAAGTGAGACTACCATTTCCTTTCGTTGTTTCTAGTCGTTGGGATTGAGTTCGTGAACCTTTCTGAATTTGTCTTCGGTTAATGCTGAACGTTTATCATCTCTGGGTAGTCCATTTTACCTTCAGCCTCCCCATACGTCTCCAAAGATGACGAGTGCTCCTATCATGGAGTATCTGTCTCTCAGTTCGCATTCTGGTGGGTATTAGGAACGGTTCCATGGATCGGGAATTCTCCAAACTCTGGTATACGGTCTTGAAAGTCCGATCAGTAACGAGACGTAGCCTAGACGTTCTATTCAATCTGCCATCATCACAACGGAATAGCATTGATGACGTACCAATCCCCGAGGGATCCAAATATTTCAGCTCGACGCAGCGGAACGTAGTCGCGTTAACGTCATCGACACTGAGCATTAGAACGCTTCCATGACTCTGAAACATTGAACCCAACCGATGCCTCAAATATCTGCAGATTGGAGGTAGTCAGAATATGGTTGGAATTTTTTCAATGGCATTTCAGACGTCACAATCCGGATAGAATTTGTAACGGGCTTGATATCCCATCCATTTGCAATCAAGACTTGTCCATCCAGTTCCATCAAACCGACTTAGCGACGAATCCTCTGAGGGATTCTGAGTCCGATGTCAAGTTTCTTGTCATCTGATCCATTCGCAGAGACCAAAACTGCAGAAAAGAGAGGATAAAGTTTTTCAAGGTTCACTCTGTTTCTCCAAATCGATTCCGCCGAGACATCGATCGATTGCTGCAACTCAATACACTTATCTGAGGTGAATTGATGCTGAAAGTCCACGTAACTTCGGGCTCAAAGTATCGTAAAGATACACACGTTTCGTGGTGTTACAACTGCCACGACTCGGTTGATCCATCAAACTCTCCACTCCCGTTCCCCGCTCTCGATCGTCGATAAATGGTCGACGTGTCACTTTCCGTATATCGGCAGCTCGATGTTAAAAAGGTGGATCGACTGTGTATATGAGCATTGAGAGACGCCGCGTTCCAATACAGGGTCGTCGGTCATCGATACATAAACCGGGAATCGGAGTTCCAACTGTACAGGTCATTGGACCGTGCCAAAGTCGATTTTATTCTCTCTCGTACCTACCCCCTTAAGCGGGGTTGTGTAGGAGTGACCAACTGCAACGCGAAATGCGATACAGCGTTTGGTTGTCGTGTGTGTTGGTGGTGCAAGCGACGTGACCGATGAGATACCGCGGTGTGGGAGACAGAGACGGAGTGTTACACCTCTGGATACGAGGCTCTTGCAATACGTATCGAGTTCTCTCTTTCTCACACTACATTATTCCGACTCTTTTTTATTATATCCTCCTTCACGTTTCCACTATTGCGGCATTTCTACGATCTGTCATTTATGTATTACCAGATAAACGCTATATCCGAAGTTTCGTTTTAAACATCAAGTCTCCGCTGGGACATAATTGATAAAACGTAACAACCCGTGCGTGAAAATTCTAGGGAAGCCCTGACTTAAGTCGGGACCTCGTCGGGCTTGGACGTGGGTGCCCTGTCAGGAATTGCCCTTATACCGCCAGGTTGGGCCCCGACAGGGCAATGCCAAGGTTGCCAGGCCTATTTACAATATCGCTGACCTAAGACAACCCGTTGAGGACCTTATCGGGCTTAAACGTGGATGCCCTGTCATGAATTGACATAACACCGCCAGGTTGGGCCCCGACATGGCAGTGCTAAGGTTTCTAGGCTTACTTACCATATGGCTGACTTAAGGCAACCCGTTGAGGACCTAGTCGGGCTTAAATCGGGATGCCCTGTCATGGATTGCCATAACACCGCCAGGTTGGGCTCTGACAGGGCAATGCCAATGTTGCCAGGCTTACTAACAATATGGCTGACTTAAGGCAACCCGTTGAGGACCTTGTCGGGCTTCGATCGGGCAACCCATATTTAAAGAAGTCGGTATAATTACTACAGAACCAAATCGGGCCCAAATAGAGCGAAAGTATCGGAGCCCTAATTATTTCAAACATGGCATTAACGAGACAACCCTTTGAGGGCCTAATCGGGCTTCACGGGGAGTTAGTTCCGAGACTCGCCATAAGATGTCGCATGCGGCGTGCGCTCTCTCGCATACGGAATATGCAAATAGTATGCTCATATAGCCGAAGTGGGAGCACGGGCTATATTCGACACCGCAGAGTCAGGCCTCTCAGGAAGTCATGCCTCGAGGGAAAGTCATACCCGCAAGATTTCTACATAGAAATCCTCTGCTTTTTACTATTTTTTCGTGAAAATTCTCTTGGAGAATTATTAATAATATATTATTATTAATAATTATTAATGAGAACGTATTATTATAATATATAATAATAGTTATTAATAACAATGTATTATTATAATATATGATAATAATTATTAATAATAATGTATTATTATAATATATGATAATTATTAATAATAATCATGATAATATTGTTATCATTATTGAAATAATTCAATTTTACAACCTACATGCAAAGCGGCCCTACGTACGTACGTACGTAGGGCCCTGATAGGGCTTGACCATGGGCTTCTCGTGGATTTGATATGGCAGACGTGAGGCGGTTGTAAAGGCTCCCATTTGGCAACCTTCTAAGGCCCTTGTCGAAAAAGCGTGACCGTCCATTCAGGGGCCCTATTGGGCTTCCAGTCAACGGCCCGAAGTAAGTTAGGGAAAACTGATCGGGGCCTAGTCGGGGCCTCAATCAAATTCACGCACGGGAATTCAAACGGTACCTTCGATTCTTCACAATCTTCCGGCCCCGAAGTTATGAGAAAGTAATTTCCTTAATCGTGGCTTCCTTGTCAAGGAGACTTCCTGGGCTCGGAGGAGTTATGTGGGAATCAATTTGCCATTTTCCATTTATAGTCATCAACAATGTCCAGACATGAAGTATCAAGACGCTGAGTATTTTAAAAAGAGATGAACGAATATTGATTCCCATTGTCTCACAGATGTCGCACGATATGTTGGAGCAAATGGCAACCGAGAGTAAATGGAGCTTGAATTTATTGCCTTTTTTTATGAAAGGAACCACGCGTCCATGACGT
The DNA here is from genome assembly GCA_946863875.1 of Alloplasta piceator. NCBI lineage: Eukaryota > Metazoa > Arthropoda > Insecta > Hymenoptera > Ichneumonidae > Alloplasta > Alloplasta piceator. The sequence goes on from OX333073.1 coordinate 47,470,031, forward strand.
TCTTTCGATGCTTTGGAAATAACTAACTGGCACTTCACAATCCTGCCGAAGAACCAGGGGTATTCATCATAGGAATTTATTGACTGGAAATCTATCAATCTGTAAAGACACATCTGTTTCGCATGTAGTTTCATACTGACGTTTGGATTCATGTAATAGGCAAAGGTAGCAGTTATTCTATAAAAAATTAAGGATTTGAAATGTAAAATAAAGTATAATAATTTAAAATATAATTTGAATCCAAAGATCCAAATTTCACGGCGTTGTCTTCAGTATTGGGCAAGACGCAGTCCAAATTATAGACAAAAGAAAGGATAAAAATAGGCAGAAGTGACAGTTATTCTATGAAAATACAACGACTGTACAATCTAAACAAGTTTGTGGGAGCATCTGGAGGAAATGGCCGAAAGTAGCAGTTGTTCCATAAAAATAAAAGGACTGTGTAATCTGAACAAGTTTGTGGGAGGTTTCCTTCTCACTTTTGAATCTCTGGGCCTAAAGATCCAAATTTAACGGTGTTGTCTTCAGCATTGGGTCAAGATGTTTTCCAAATCCTAGATGAAAAAAAGGATAAAAATGAGTAGAAGTAGCAGTAATTCCATGAAAATACAAGGACTGTACAATCTAAATAAGTTTGTGGGAGGTTTCCTTCTCGTCTTTGGATCTTTAGATCCAAAAATCCAAATTTCACGCCGTTGTCTTCAGTATTGGGTGAAGATGTTTTCCAAATCATAGACTAAAAAAAGAATAGAAATGAGCAAAAGTAATAATTACTCCCTTCAAATACAATGACTGTACAATCCAAACAAGTTCGTGGGAGGATTCCTCCTCGTCTTTGGATCTCTGCATTAAAGAATCCAATCTTCCTGACATCTTTTTCAGTATTGGATCAAGATGTTTTCCAAATCATAGACAAAAAGGATAAAAATAAGCAAATGTAGCAGTTATTCCATCAAAATACGAGGACTGTACAATCTAAACACGTATGTGGGAGGTTTCCTCCTCGTCTTTGGATCTTCGGATCCAAAAATCCAAATTTCACGGCATTGTCTTCAGTATTAGGTCAAGATGCTGTCCAAGTCATAGACGAAAAAAAAGAATAAAAAATTCTGAACTACTATAATTTTAGTTAGAACGCTTCATCATCATTTTTATAAGTAAACTCAAACTTAACCTTTCATGTAACCTCGAACTTGTGACTTTTAGTTCAGACCCAGATGTTCTGCGTCCCTTTATTTTTCGTGGTGATTATCCAATAACTATAGGGGTTGTAGTGGAATACATATCGATTGGTAGGTCGAATGTACGAAACGGGTGAAATCCCTACGGGGGGAGAAAACCCTGGGGTCGTTTCCTCGGAGGACAGTGGTGGTCCACGACGACGTGCCAGAAAAAAGGACGCTGTATGCGTGAATGTATGTATATGTATACGATCAAATATAAATACTATGTATGCGATCGAAGTCCACAGACCAGATACGAGCAAGAAAAGGACCAAGCAAGGAATAGGGTGCGGATTTGAAGGGTAGTGCAAGAGAGGGTAAGGTATGATGCTGGGAGCGGATGTACCATATGCAAAGTCTCGAGGGACAAAACGATCTCTGTGTGGTTTCTGAAAAAGCTCGATTTTATTGATGACCCGAGTTGCCGTATAAATATTGTATATCTCTGATGTATCTATTTGAATCAATTTCTGAGCGTCTTGGCGTCTCATATGGTACATTTAAACTACATTCAAACGCCTTCACGGATCCTTCTCTCCTCCGAAAAAAAATCGGACTTAGACCTAAAGAAAACGTGTTATTTTTTTTTTCATTGCCAACAAAAATGGCGTTGAACAATCCAATTGAAGAATTGATCCGAATGCTTGTCGGAAGCTAAACAATAAAATGGGTGAATCTTGATTCTTGATACAATTGTATGGGGAGTTCTATCTTTCTTTTGAGTCATACTTACGATCCATGGAGAAAAACATGTGGTATGAATTACGAGGCTCTATTAGGAAAGGAACCTATTGGGTTAGGACCTTTTTAGGTTGGGACGACATATTGCATTTGTCGGAAATACTACCAGTTATACCGAGGGTCAATTAATAAATTCTGCGTCGAATGAATCAATGAAAAAAAAGTAAATTCGCACAACCTCAAAATGTTTTTAACAGATTTTCCTCAAAGATGGGTTGGTAGGATACAAAAACCAATAGTAGGGCTGCCTGCATAATTAATATGTGGTGGTGTCCCTATTGTTTTTTTTTTAATTCCGTTAAGTGGTTTTTCAGAATGATGGGCTAGAAAATCCAGGTCTATGTCCCCTGCAGTCTCAAGAGTGGAAAGTCGAAGGGAGGGGCTCAAGCCTCCCCTTAATTACAAACAATGATTGGATAATGTAATTACAATGAACAGCAATTTATTATAAGTTTAAAAAATGCTTTTTCATTATGAACATAAATTAAAATAAATTAAATTTACTTTAATTTATTTTAAACCAATTTTTCGCAATGCAGTCAAATCCATCACTTAGTCCAACGACGTTCATTGCAGATTTGCACCTCAACAATTTCGATATTTCAAATATCAATTTTGTCAAATTTTAATATTCCTTAAATTAATGTAATTGAATAATTAAATATTCCTTTAATAATTAAATATTGCTTAAACTTCAATATTTTAAGTCCAATTTCCTTTAAATTGTAATGTTATAGTCTCAATTTCGTACAATGATTAATTTAATTTGAACAACTTCATTTAGAATAAATAAAATTTTGGGTAAATATCAGCTTAAAAGGCTGTTTATCAGGCCCATATTCAAATAAATCGAAAAAACGTATTTAAATCAAATAAGTCTCCATTCTGATTGCACAATACTGAACTCTCGTCCTATCAGACGCCCCTCAAATCGACTCCAAATAAGGACCACCCTAATATATGGGGGATTCCATGTCAAATCGACCACTTTTGAACCCGACCCCTTTCGATTTGGCTGAAAATTGTTGTCTTTTTTCCACCCCATTAAAAACATTTTTCAGGAATTTTATAAATTTTTTTAACCAACCCAAAAAAAGTTATGAATTATTTTTAAAAAAAGGCTTTTGTTTTTTTCAAATAGCTATCACTTCTTCAAAAATGGACTAATCGGGAAGTTTTTTTTTTTGAAAATTTTCGTCTTCAAATTTACTTTTCGAAAAAAAATACAAAAAAAATTTAAGATATTTAAGTCTATGAAATTTTTCACTTTTTCGAGAAAAATCATCGTTTTCTTGGAAGCGCATTTTTTATTTCATTTTTGTTTGTACTAAAAAAAAACTTCGTGCAATTTCGAAAAGAATCCCGCCCAAACTGGAGTGAGTGGAATTTTCCTTCTATTTTTTTTTATCGATTGGAATTTTTTTTTTTCACAACTGGGCTTATTTCACAGAACACACCACTCTGTAAATTTTTGAGGATTTATAAAGGACCTCAGAGTTTGAAAAATTGAAAAGAAAAAAATCGAAAGTGGTAAACCGCGAAAAAAATTGGATTTTTTTCAAAAAGGTTAAAGAAGAAATAGAAGACACCTATTTATAATTTTTTTGTATTTTTTTCAAAAACTATATCCAAAAACAAAAAGAATGAAAAAAATTGCCATCTGGGCCCATTTTTGACCAAGCAACAGGCTTTTGAAAAAGACATCCAACGCATATCGTTTAAAATCCGCCATTTTTAAATTTTGGCCCGTCTTTGCTTTTTATATTTCTTCTTTGATTGAAAAAAAATTCTTATCATTTATTCTATATTTTTTACGTTTTCTGATGATTTTTTAAAAATTCTAAATTAAATCTGAGAAAATGTTTTAACGGTGTTTACGACGAAACTTATAATCTAGCTTAATGGTTCTTACTAAGGACTTCCTGATTATATAATACGATTAGTAAACATTTATTTAATACTAATTCAAAAACTATTTTATTTTCCTTTGGCGTTTAAATATTTTACATGTTCTATATTCTTCAGAATTTAATTTAATACTTGAATTCTCTATATTTCAAAAGCCTGTGACTTGGTCAAAAATGGGCCTATATGGCAATTTTTTTCATTCTTCTTGTTTTTGGATGTAGTTTTTGAAAAAAATACAAAAAAATTATTTATAGGTGTCTTCTATTTCTTTTTTAACCTTTTTGAAAAAAATCAAAATTTTTTCGCGGATTACCACATTCGATTTATTTTTCGTCTCAATTTTTCAAACTCTGAGGTTCTTTATAAATCCTCAAAAATTTACATAGTGGTGTGTTTTGTGAAATAAGCCCAGTTGCGAAAAAAAAAAATTCTAATTGATAAAAAAAAATAAAAGGAAAATTCCACCCACTCCAGTTTGGGCGGCATTCTTTCCGGAATTGAACGAAGTTTTTTTTTAGTAAAAAAATAAAAAATGAAAAAATGCGTTTCCGAGAAAACGATGATTTTTCTCGAAAAAGTGAAAAATTTCATAGACTTTAATGTCTGAAATTTTTTTTGTATTTTTTTTTCGAAAAGTACAATTAAAGACGAAAATTTTCGAAAAAAAAACGTCCCGATCAGTCAATTTTTGAAGAAGTTATAGCTATTTGAAAAAACAAGAGCCGTTTTTTTGAACAATTCATAACTTTTTTTGGGTTGGGTAAAAAAATTTGAAAAATTCCTGAAAAATGTTTTCAATGGGGTAGAAAAAAGACAAAAATTTGCAGCCAAATCGAAAGAGGTCGGGTTCAAAAGTGGTCGATTTGACATGGAATGACCCATATGTATATGCGTAGGAATGTTGCATTCACATATCCAAGAGTATGATATATCAAATGTTATTAAACTGAACGGAGCAAATGGAGCGCCGGAGGACCGCGACTATGACGTTCAATATATGCAAGGACGAAGATCCTTTATTTCCTTTGTTGTAGTTGTTTGCCGCTTTCAGGAGCAAACCCGTTTCCTCGCATTACCAACTGAATATTCCTCCGGAAACAATTTGAATATACGGAGAAAATACGAGAACTCACGAGCGAGGCTCATATTCGATATATCTTCATCATCCTTCCTCGTCGAGAATCGTAACGAGACTTAGTCGCTAGCGACTCTTGCAGTCCCAGGCTTTGAGATTCGATGGGAGGAACCCCGAGGAACTCCCATACGCGATCTTGCTGACACAACAGCATGTCTCATCAGTGAAAATACGCATGAGGAAGCGAAGATAAATACAATGGGAAAGCAATAAAAAAAGGGGGGGGTGAAAGGTCCGCAGCGAGGAGACATGTCCTTGCAACATCGAGTTCCTTGAATGAGGCTATTGCCTTTTTTCTTGGTCCTGTGTGCACTCTCAAGATCAATTATATTCCGTCCGTTGTTCCAACGGAAATCTCGAAGGAAGGAAGATGTCACAGACAATCATTGTCTCGTTCACTTCGAGCATCAAACTCGAAGGACATCTTCAATGATCTCACCGATAGTCACCAAGTTTCAAAAGGATTGCTTCTGGCTTTCAGAGGATTTTTTTCAACCTCGCAAGTCCTCCGGCCAGTTATTTCCCAATCCCTGCAAAACCGTTTTGGACTATCCGTTTTGGTCTACGATAACATCCACCCGGGTCATTTCATGTCAAATCGACCAATAATTGGATTCGACCCCTTTCAATTTCGATGAAATTTGGTCAGGAGTTTTTTCTTATCATAAAACGAAGTTTTACCGAAAGAAAAAAATTTTAAACATTTTTTCCGAAAGTTATGGAAGATTAAAAATTTTACCATTTTTTCAATTTTTCAAGTTTATCTTTTAGATATCTCGAAAACTATTATAGTTATGAAAAAATCGTTTTGGATTCGACTTAAAGAGTATACTTGGTGCTACAAAAAAAAATATTCCGAAGTTTTTTTTTGAAAAATGAAGAATTTGGAGAATTTTAGAATTTTTGAAAATCGTGAAAATCCACGATCAAGATTAAATTTTTGGTTCATTTTTTTTTAAATATAATACCTTGTATGTACTGATCTTAAAAGATCCTAGAATTTTTTGCAAGGTGTTTTTTTTAAATATTAATTTTTTAATTTTGGTAAAAAAAAATTTTTTTGTTACCTTTAATTTAAGTAATGTTGAGCAATCATGTAATTTGTACTGCTCTAAATTATGAAATGACATGATTGCTCAACTTTACTTAACTTGGAGGTGAGAAAAAAATTTTTTTACCAAAACTCAAAAGCTCATTTTTTAAAGAAAAAATACACTTTTCTAAAAATTTCAGAATCTTTTAAGATCAGAACAAGGTATTATATAAATAAAATTGAACTAAAAGTTCAATGTTGATCGTGGATTTTCACGATTTTTAACAGTTCAAAATTCTCCAAATTCATCTTTTGAAAAAAAAAAATTTCGGAATATAATTTGTTTTCCTAGGCCCCAAGTCTACTTTTTGAGACGAACCTAGAACGATTTTTTCGTAACTATAATAGTTTTCGAGATCTTTAAACCATAAACTTGAAAAATCAAACCAATGATGAAATTTTGAATTTCGCATAACATTCGAAAAAAAAATTTTTAATTTTTTTCCGTTGGTAGAACTTAGTTTTATGACAAAAGAAAACTTCAGACCAAATTTCATCGAGATTGAAAGGGATCGATTCCAACTATTGGTCGATTTTACATGGAATGACCCACCCCTTTTCGTCAACATTTCTTTCATAAGCCCGCGAAGCTCTCGTGTCCTTTAGATGCAAATTTCATTATCATGATGTATCGTCGGAGAAGAACAAAGGTATCAACCCTTGCACATGTAGAGCTTCTCTCCTCGTGCCTCCTTGACCTCTTTTGTTTCTCCAGCTTCAATCCATGCAGTACAGTCTCGAAATTTACAGTTTATTTCGCCAGCGATGATGACCCGAGGCAGTACGCGTGCTCGTTAACCTATCTCGAACATTTTCCGTGCGCGGTTTAGTATGGGAAAATGAAAAATCCCATTTTCATACGCATAGACCGAATAGCTGAATATTACTCGTTCTTCCATCGGGAATGAGAAAAGGATTTTTCGTTCGAACGAGTCTGTTATTCAGCGGCAAAGAAAGTATTTCTGATTGTGCCCTGTACAGCCCGTTTTAGCCCTCGGGGGGTGTCGTTCGATAAACGGACGAATTAATATGGCCGTACCCATCATCAACCTCTTGCGCGTCTCCTCCACCCCAGAAAGATATTCGCTCGGAGGCTTCACGTGCTAATTTTCCTCCTCCCTTCACCATTCTTTCGCTTATTATACGCCGTTGCACGCCTTTTGTCGGTTTTCCACCTACATTTCCATTTCGCTCGAAGCGTGCGCAGCCGATTAATTGCACACGCTGTAAGCGCCATTGTAGTATTATTGTGGCTACCGAGGATTTCATGTAACGCAACGAGACGTTTTCATTAACGCCTCGCATCGTGAGACACGAGATACCACGTTGATTCTCGGTTTTACCACACCGAGAAAAAGGTTTGGTAAAGTGAAAAAAATTTGGCTCGAATTAACTAAACCCGGCGGTTATGGGTGGCGAACGAAATGTGTAATTCAGTTAACTCAAAACGTGTATCAAAATGGAAACAAAAATTGCATTCCCATAAATACATATATCCTTGACCCAACAGAGTAGAAAATCCGGTCAATTGAAAATTACATTGTTTTGATTCTATATTTGCTAAAATGCACTCAATATGCGATTGCATAACCAAATGGTTTAGTTGAATGAACAGTTTATATTTTCTATACAATTCAGATGTTGTTCACCGGAAAAAAATGCATTCAATATAAAGCTAGAAAATTTCAATTAGATTAACAAAACATTTGATGATATGCAATATTTTTTTAAGCTACGAGGGCTTTTACCAGTGTTGCCAACCCAAAAATCCTCTTTGTCACTAGCCGAGACTCAAAAAGACACCTTTTGCGAATAAAAGTCACTAAATTTGTTCGAAGCTATTTTTTATTAGAAAATTATGTACAACGTTTTTTATTGAATAACTATTAATAACAAACTCTGAATACTGATAAAATCGGTCAAGAAAATAAAAATATCAATAAAAAAATAAATAATTCCATTTCTAAAATCGAAATAACGTATTTGAATCTTTTTGAATATTTGAATGGTAGTGGAAAAGGCGCCCGAAAAATAGAGCCAAAGTCATTGGCACCCGTCGCAAATGGAAAAATTTGTAAAGTGTCAGGCCCGGTTTGTGCAGCAGCCGTAACTTAACTTAAAAATTTAATTCTTCTACGGGCGTTTTTGCAAGATCTTTATTTCTTCCACATTCAATCAGTCAAAAACTCGACGAGTATATTCTGCGCACTCTATTAAAAAACATAACCTAAAAAAGAGGATGCAAGATAAACAAAACGTCAACAAGAACATTCGAAAGAAAAGCAGTTCTAAAGCCGATATAATAAAATTAATGCCCGAAAACAAAAGCGTTCTCAGACAATTGTTGCATACTTTCAATTATTTCCGCGTCCGTCATTTTTGTTTATATTTTCAGGTTATACATACGAACACAAAAATGCCCGCGATACTGCGCGATACTCTCCCCACTCTAATTGGTGGAAACTCCATTGTTTTTTCGGTAGTGGGGGTGACATAAAATTTGAAGGAGTTTTTAGTTTACATTATTAGCGTGTCGCTACTATCGAGTGCTAAAGTGAAATATATAGTAATACTCCTTAATTAATGACTGCGCATGCGCCATCATCTATCTCTCTCTCACACATGGTGGCACTAGGATGGCACTCGATCACAGCGCTCCTGACGGCACTGCTTCGAATTCTATGTCACCCCCCCACCATAGGAGTTTCCAGCCTGTATACCTATATATACGACCGTGGGAATGCGTCACCAGATTTGGCACTGGATCGAGTCAAAGTCACCAGAATTGTCACCCGTCACAAATGAAAAAATTTGTCACCGAGAAAGAGTCCGAAATCACCAAATCTGGTGACAAAGTCACTGAGTTGGCAACACTGGCTTTTACTTAACTAATTAATCCCGAGATTAAACAGTTAAGTGAAAACTTAACTTATTAATCTTTACGCCCATAAAGAGCACAAGCGCCACCAAAGTGCAATGGTGATCTCTTTCAAATATGTAGTCTTTGGTCCATAGAACTGCGCGACCACAGAGCGCGGGTAATGTTTCATCAATTTAAAGTTAATCGAGGACTCCGATCCTGGTAATACACTGGTACTTATCGGTGCTCGGTGACTGTCTCGCTGGCGCGAGCGCGCGCACCGATCGTCGCCACCTTGCGGATCTCGGGCGAAGTGCCGAGATCGTGGTAGACTTGATTTTGTTGATGAGACGAAACATACAGTTAAAACAATATTATTTACTTCCAGTAAATGACTTGATATTCGATTGAATGAGAAAACAAGTTGTTGAATCAATCTCGTTTGAAATCATCTCGATCCAATATTGTAATTGCGGTGAATGCAGTACACATCCGAAACGACACCAGTTTTATTATTTCAACAACGGGGTAATCAAATCAAATATGTGACGATTGATTCAAACGAATTTTCCATGATCGCAGCTGGGTAGTCGATATTACTAAACCTTATTTTCGGTGCATGAATACAGCCACCATTTGGACAAACCCTCGACAAGAAAGAGAAACTGGTGAGCTTCTGAAGCTTCTGTATAATTCGCACTTCCTGAGGACACCCACTATCAATCACTGTCTCGCCCACGCTTTTTGTCCTTCCGCACCTATCATCAGTCAATTGCCATAAGAACCATATGATTCGGTGGCTGAAAGCTTCTACATTGGAAGAACTTGGCGAAAAAGCTTTACTGCTGGATTGCTGGATCGTTGAGATCAGAGCTCGGCAGTACTTCAAGTACCCGGTACTTGCGACTTACTTAAGTAGTTAAGTTAAGTAGTTAAGTACGTAAGTACTTAAAAAGTACTTTAAGTATTGTACTTAAATTTTCAATTACTTCGCCTGTACTTCAAGTATTGTACTTGAAATTTAAAATACTTTTATGTACTTCAAGTAATTTTTCAAGTACAAGTATCGAGTACTTTCAAATGTGTCTTGCTGATGGTTGCATGCCAAAGCTTTTGAATATGTAATTGAACATAATATTTCGTGACGTATGGACACTAACCCTCAACTGTCGCCTACAACCGTTTTTTGAAGACGAACACGAAGTTGGAGTAGTTTTAACAATCCATGTATTATATTCAGGGTTGCGAAATTTTTAATGAAAGTCATGCATTGACCATTACTTTTTTAATGGCTAATGAAATTAACATTTAATGGTTAATGGACATTATTTTCATTAACCATTAACCATTAAAATTTAATGGTTAATGAAAATGCAATTGCATTTAAAAAAAGTAATGCATTATTTGCAACCCTGCCCATTACAATGTAGTGTGTAATAGAACAAATTTCCATTACCCATTACAATGTAATGTATAATGGACAAAACTTTGATTGCAATTTTGCATTACATTTTATTGATTGAGGACTTAGATTCTCAGGTACCTTAAATTCTAAAAAGCACTATATTATAATTATAAAAAGCATCTATATTATTATCGCAATGTAATGTGTAATGGACAAAAGTTTGATCGCCATTTTGGGAATGAAAAAATATAGATGATAAAATTATTGCAATTTTGCATTACATTTTATTGACTTAGGACTTAGATTTTTACCTTAAATTCTAAAAAGCATCTACATTATAATTCTAAAAATCTAAGTCCTAAGTCAATAAAATGTAATGCAAAACCGCAATAATTTATTCAACTATATTTTTCCATTATCAAAATTGCAATCAAAGTTTTGGCCATTACACATTACATTGCAGTGGGTAATGGAATTTTTTTCTATTACACGCTACATTGTAATGGGCACGGTTGCAAATTGCAATGCAATTATATTTTCATTAACCATTAAATTTTAATGGTTAATAAAAATTATTTCCATTAACCATTAAATTTTAATGGTTAATGAAAATAATTTCCAACAACCATTAAACGTTAATGGTTAATGAAAATGGAATTGCATTAAAAAAAGTAATGCATTATTTGCAACCCTGATTATATTCTTTATTTCCTCTTTTCCAAACCTGCATCAAAATAAATCGTAATTATATGATCGGCAATGCTATTTTTGACTTATTTTTAATTCTTTGTTTAAATACTTCTGTCCCATCTGCCTAAATTTTCATCTTATGCAATACACTGAGATGAGGCAGCCTGATCTCAGTGTATTGCACAAGGTGAAAGTATATTTTGATACAAAAAGTACTCGAATAAAAATCCAATGAGAATAAGAAATCAAATGTCAGTACTAGAACTTAGGAGATATACCTGAAAACTTGAAAAGTTCTTGATACTTGGTACTTGATTTTTCAAGTAGCCGTACTTCGAGTACTTTAAATCTTAAGTACATCAAGTACTTTATATCTTAAGCACTTCAAGTACTTCAAATCTTAAGTACTTCAAGTACTTTATATCTTAAGCACTTCAAGTACTTTAAATCTTAAGCACTTCAAGTACTTTAAATCTCAAGTACTTCAAGTACTTTAAATCTCAAGTACTTCAAGTAATAAGTACGTAGTACTTCAGGTACCGCCCATACTTACTTGATACTTGATACTTCAAGTACTTACGGTACTACGTACTTTGTACTTGACGTACTTTCCAGTACTTTGCCCAGCTCTGGTTGAGATGATTCAGGACACTTACGACTCTGCTGGTTGCGATTCCTCTGGTAGTCGTCACTTCAATTGAACTTTTCGAGGACAATGCCTCCATAAGACAGTTCAACCAGAGAACATGTTTTCGTCACAATGTATTAAAATCTTAAAAAATATTTCCTATTTTGGTATTTAGTCGTTCTAGAGTCGGAATTATAACTGGCAAGATCACCGAAGCTCCAATCATTTACACTTTTAGAGAGAGCCAATAATTACTGTCACGTCAAAAATTTATTGTTATCCAAATAATTTTACAAAATCATCATTGTGCACGTTAACCAACGACTGAACTGTCTCGATTCATGCGAAAATGTGGCTCGAGGTGTGTAGAATGCAGAAAGATTTAATGGAAGGCATTTCGCTGCTGCCTCTGCTTTAATGCATTTTAACGAAAGTAGAAGACTTTCGTTAATTAACTACGATTACATGCTCCAATCTCCAGTACGGTATGCGGAATACGTACCGAGATAGCTCAACAACCTGGAATATTAGTGCCGGCAATTCCCTCTAGCAGCTCATCAGCATCAACCGAAACAACTTTCAGCACAGTGCGAGAGACTTTCGGATGAATAATTTTCATGACCAGCGATGCTCAGGTCACTGTTTTCACTCCAGCATAATTATGTCCCCGCATAATTTATGCAAGATTTCATCACAAAAGCATCGCAGCTAGAAGGATAAGGTATGCGGCATGGTTGCAAGAGTATAGTATCATAAATCACGGAACTAACTCTGGAATTGACTTTCTTTCATTTCTGACCACACTATTTCGTGTAATGTTTTCATCAGAGCTGGGCAATACTTGAAGTACCCGGTACTTGCAACATACTTCAAGTACTTAAGAAGTACTTTGAATACAGAAAAGTATTTGAAATTATAAGTAGAATACTTGGAGTACAAGCCAAGTACTTGAAAATTCAAGTACTTAAAAAGTACCTCAGGTATTGTACTTGAATTTTCAAGTACTTGGCCGGTACTTCAAGTATTTTACTTATAATTTCAAATACTTTTGTTGCCATCCGCCTGAGCCTAATCTCAGTGTATTGCACAAAGTGAAAATATGTTTTGATACAAAAAGGACTCGAATAAAAATCAAACGAGAATAAGGAAATCAAATGTAAATACTAGAACTTACGAGATATACCTGAAAACTTGAAAAGTTCTTTATCTTTGGTACTTGATTTTTCAAGTACTTGTTCTTCAAGTACTTTATATCATAAGTACTTCAAGTAATAAGTGCGTAATACTTCAAGTGCTGCCGGTACGTGATACTTCAAGAACTTACGGTACTTTGTACTTGAAGTACTTTCCGGTACTTTGCCCAGCTCTGGTTTTCATCACAGTCTCGAATCTCTAATAACACATACTTTGCTCAACCCAATCTTTCTAACTAATCACAAATGCAGCCAGTCGCCATCAGTGGCGTATTACCGCCTAGGCGAACCTAGGCAATCGCCTAGGACGGCACAATTTGGGGGGCGCCACGATCTCTGATTTTTTTTTCGATGTCTTCTTTTCTCCGGAACACCTGGACTTTTTCTTTTTTAATTTGACTAAAAGTGAAAATGATTATTGCCAAATTCTTTTTCTTCCATCTTATGATGAATGTACAGTGAACTCTTACCCATTTTACATGGTCGGGACTGACGCTTGCCACTTTTTTACTGCGTCAGGGGTTTTCCACCACTGATAGAAATGGTGACGACATCTCATGGCAAAGCGCGACATTACGACAGTTGACAGAGAGGAGAATAGAGTGGGGGATAGGGGAAGGATACCTCGGTAAAATAGCTGGTCGTGATTTCGTAAAATAGCCGGCGATGTAAAATCGCTGGCGGTAAAATAGATGAAAGTTGACTGTACTTATATTTTTTTTACATGCATTCGAATTTTATTTGAGATTTTACACTCAGCGCCATCGGACGGCCCAGTGATGAAACTGCACTAGGATCAACCTGGTCACCAAAGCGTTTCAATGCTCTTGCCACCTTGTGCATTGAATCAGAAATGACGTCAAATATCCAGTTTGACCAACTTATAGCAGAGTTTGCGTGGGTGGTTGAAAAATCTTACAAATAAATTATTTTCACCCGTGTGTTCTATTATTCATTAAACTTTTCGATATTTGTAGCTTGCTGTGCTGCCTGGAGGCGCCACAGAGCCTGCCTAGGGGCGCCACAGAGCCTAATCCGGCCCTGGTCGCCATTTTGTCATGCATTCTTTTTCATGCGTATTTCTCTGATCATTTCACCATGGCTGAGCATTCATTATACCTAGCAAAGAGCAGCGCGAAATACAATTTTTTAAATTAAATTCTTAAAAACTTTCGTTCCCCGAGAGTCGTAGAATATTTTTCATCAGGGCTTAGTTACTTACTCCTCGATGCACACGCGTATTTCATCGCAGGGTGGATAATTAATTTTCCGACGAACGTGAAATATGGCTGGTGAACCCTGAAGAATATCTATCCATGTGTTCCTCTACAAATGCTTCTCGTTTAACTGCCTTTTTTGCAGACTTTCTCTTAGTTAAATTATGAATGGTGCCGTTGATTTTGTTACGAGGATTGCAAGGGTCTGGCGATATCGTCCCATTATCACGATAGCTTGAATCCGCTGAAGAGAAACCGATATTCTCCCAGTGGTTCATGGTAATTCCCGCAAAATCTCTAATGCACGTCAATCGGAAACGTGTCCATCAGAGACTTTATAAGTCAATACCAGGAGAAATGGAATGACAGGATAGATGGATCAGGGATGTATCTCTTCCAGAAATCAATGCATCAGAACATGTTTTCAAATTGTTTCCTTATCAAAGGAATTTGAGCACCCTTTTCTAGTCAAATTCGTAATGAATTCTAGGAATCAATGTCGTAACGATTAATTCGACGTAGTAGCAGATGATTTACTCCTATTTTTGATAGGGTCGATCTCCTTTCAATCTTAACCATCAATAGTTCCCAATTTTAGTGATCCTCTTGTTACTGATTGTTTTGATTACCTTTAGTCCCCCTTAGCAAAGTTTACAGACTCTTAAGGAAATCTTAGTACTTCATTGACTTGGCTGCAAGGACTACCTCAAATGATTGGAATAGTACAGTCAATACGTCTTCATGATTAAAATCATGTCCCTGAGGGAAAGTATAGTGACACCACCTTTGTTTCATTGCTAAGTAAGAAAGGTCGAATCGTTCTCCAAAACCTTCAGAGGTCGTAAGAGTCCAAACCTTAGCACAGATTGAGAAGAGTCGTCAACCGCTTGGAATTAGTTTATGCACTCACTTGTATAATGTGAATCTGCTCTTCAGCATCAGTCTTGTTGGTATTCATTTCGATCTGAGGATCGGATAAAAACGAGGTCAGGAAGAATCACCACGAGAGACATATAGTCACTTCTTCAGTTTTCCCAATGCATCGCCCAGTCGACCCTGCGGATCGTGGGCCTTCATGCTGTTCGATGAACACAATACACCCGAAGTACTGTACCGTCATCTCACGACCCCTGAAAGGTCCAACAGCGTCGAAGAGTACAGACAGTCTTGCGCGACTGGGCATTACAAAGAAAAGCAAAAAATATGCTACCTATCCAACCTACGAGAAGTTTTTTTTTGTCAAATTCCCCATTGAAGAGTTTACAGCCCAACAGACATCATTCGCAACTAGCGGATTTTATCTTTTCCTCTCTCTTCAGCTTCTCCTACCGCTTGCCACGACAATTTGGGTCTTTGGTCTCCGTGTTGGAAAAAAATTTCAAATGCATCTGACCGCGTGTAAGTGTCTCTGTGTGCACACCCGGCAATTTGGCTGGGGCTTTCGCTATCACGGCAATTTCATGATCGCGGTGGACGGGAAAGGACGAAGAGCTGCGTGGTAGCACACGGGATAGCGTGGAGGTTCTTCATTATTCACGTCGGACGTATATAGCGCAAGACAGAACGTGAATGATAAAGGGGATGGTACGAGAGGGTGTTGTTGGCTCAACGTAGGCTCACCATGCGCGCCATCCTCAATAGAATACATTAACGACGTACAAAGCTGAAAGAGGGAAGCCGTAGAGTGTTACCGTAGAGAGAGGGGTTGGACACCAGCCGGGACATGTCCGAGCGCTGGATGTTGTTCGCATGCTCGAGTTTACTTCCATCCATATATCCGTGGAAGTATGAGTTGTCCGCGATGCAGAAAATGGCCGCTATGGCTACCGCTAAATTTTTCAAGAGATGACCGCTGATGGTAAACGGAACGAAAATCTTTCCGCTACAAGTTATATGACCAACGGGTTGGCATGGAGACTTTTATCTTTCTGCACCGTGAACCATCTTGAACAGAGCTAGGCAGTACTTGAAGTATCCGGTACTTGTGACCTACTTGAAGTACTTAAAAAATACTTGAAGCAGCTCGCTATACTTGAAGTACTTAAAAAGTAGGTCTTCATACTTGGGGTACTTCAAGTAGGCCTTCATTCTTGGGGTACTTCAAGTAGGTCTTCATACTTGGGGTACTTCAAGTAGGTCTTCATACTTGGGGTACTTCAAGTAGGTTTTCATACTTGGGGTACTTCAAGTAGGTCTTCATACTTGGGGTACTTCAAGTAGGTCTTCATACTTGGGGTACTTCAAGTAGGTCTTCATACTTGGGGTACTTTAAGTAGGTCTCCATACTTGGGGTACTTCAAGTAGGTCTTCATACTTGGGGTACTCCAAGTAGGTCACAATACTGGAAGTACTTAAAAAGTACTCCAAGCTAAAAACTCGTGCCAATCTGAAATATGCGGTTGGTATTCGGATCCCTTTCCTTCGTTAGTTCAGTTTTCTTCATGGAAACTCTACAATTGAATTACTAATCATAGATGAGTTCAACGGAATGCTCATGAAAGAGACTTGATGAATGATGGATAATAATTCAAAGCCATGAGCAAATTCCTAATTAGCACGATCCTCAGAAACATGTTATAGTTTAGGTTCGTACGTAATGACTTCCCTGATGCATTGTGCAATGTTCAAAGTACATTTATGAATTGTGGAGTGAAATGGAATGAAGTAAACTCTGAAATTTAATCGATAACATTCCATATGCGAACCCTTCTATTTGACTTCGATGGAATTCAATGAAACTCTCACTGAGGAGGGTCAAAAATGGTGACTTTACAAGTGTGTCTGTATTCACAGCACCCCGATCTAGCTTCGACCTACCGGATTTGCAGATATATATCTCAGCTGTCCCAATTTCAGTCAGCTATCGCCATGGTGACCTTATTCCCAGATTCTACATTATGTAACTCGCGACAATGTGCCCACGAACCACCAGATTCTCGTCGTTTCATTTTCCAAAGAAATTTCCGGTTTTCTGTACGAGAGGTTCTCCGTTAATCCTACGACGAGGAAAAATGACGTTCTCGCGTTCTCGTTTCGTATACATATATTGAAGGTGGCTTGATGCAAGGGATGGAGGGTTAAAAACCTCGTTCTTGGCACGTTCGTCAACGTGTCCTATTCCTGAGTTCCTCACTCGAGCTCGCGAGAGACCGTCACGCTTTCGGGCATATCGATAACGTCGACTTTTCCCACATTTTCGAAATGCCACGAATAGTCACGATCATATGCAGTCATAGCACAAGTTGCCAAATGTATGTAAGAAGACTCGGAGGTTTTAATGTGAGTTTTCATAACTGTTTCACTGATGACAATGGAGAAACTTGAAGAACAGAGACAGCACACGATCATCATCTTCATCCAGACTTTGGTAATGATCATTATTGGCGCGCCAAATTCTCACCTTACGAACTTCAACTTTGTGGAACAAGAAATGAGGTACCTGTCTCTTCTTGATGTGCACATCCCTAACGAGTAGGGAATCGCTACTCTGGGGGAAGGAAATGGGAGCTAATCAGCTGAACTTCAATCCTGTTCAACTTGACACGTACCTACATTTTTATTATATGCTGCAGTCGAATGGAGGCGTAAAATTGACCTGGGAAGGTTGGGGAATCGACCTAGACAGCATTGTATGATGAACCTTGTTTTGCAGAGTCAACTACCGAATAATTTTGTAATTGTGAAATGCACTCTTCCAGACATTTCACAATTTATTCTTCGATATGTCTAACCTCTTCCTTATGCTTGAGCACGGTATTCAAGACGATCCGCAGTTCCCGGAAACTTCCCACGTCGATTTTACGATCGAAGGATGATGGGTTAGTCGATATCGGGTAGAATATTATACGAGCAGCTTGTAAGTTACATGCGGTTGAACGCTTCACTTCAGTGTAGATATTCTGTTGTACATCGATGTCACCCTTCGGAACTTTCATCATAGCCCTGGGCCCAACACTAAAAGTTATTATGAGATTTTCGTTGATCCAAAGCCTAGTTTTTATTTGAACTTCGATGAAAGGTGCATAAAAACGTTTCCCTACAGAAACGTCTGCAGCTTTGCAACAATTAACTTTGGTAACAAACTTTTCATTCGATGCTGTCCACATCACAATGGTAATTCAATCAACTGTCTCAAATGTTGTTTGGTACCTTGAGGATTAACTTTGAAACGGTTTTCAGGAGCTTTTCAAAATCCGATTAATCTCACCGTCACTATTCACTGATGCGAAAATCGTTCTACCTGTATTAATTCATTCGCCGTCGCAGAA
This sequence comes from Alloplasta piceator, assembly GCA_946863875.1. NCBI lineage: Eukaryota > Metazoa > Arthropoda > Insecta > Hymenoptera > Ichneumonidae > Alloplasta > Alloplasta piceator. The sequence continues at coordinate 47,488,392 of OX333073.1, forward strand.
ACAAAGCTCGGTCTCCTGCGGACCCGAAGTTCTTGCGATTGTTAATTAGCAAGGATCCAACGCGTATCTCGTGGGAGAGTTTCGCTGGATATTGCGCATTTTGTGTGGCAAAACCGCGGAAGTTCGTCTTGGGGGACAGCCAGTTATAATTAGAGTGAAGTGCCGGTTAGGGGTCTCGTTCTCATATCCTCATGGTCATTCATCTCGTTTAGAGTCGCTTTGGGATTCAGCGTTATTAGCCGAACATATCCGGACCAGCGAGAGTCCTCATAGCCTTTTATTTTCCATCGGAGAAGACAGGGGCATCGGATCTCGACGATGTTCGCTCTTTCATTGTGCGATAAATTTCGATTTAGGTTTTTGTCCCTCCAACCATTAATCCTATCCTTCAAAGGAAATTGAGCCCTTTGCAACCGCATATCAGTACAATAATTAATGTTTGATTTCATGTTTTGTCCTGCGGCGAGAAAGTGGATTTCTTAATTTGAATCCAGTACAAAACAAAACCTGTGCAACTGATCCCATAGCTGGACAGTACTTGAAGTACTTAAAAAGTACTTCAAGTATTGTACTTGAATTTTTAAATACTTGAAGTACCTTAAATACTTGTTGTACTTAAATTTGCAACTATTTAGCCTATACTTCAGTATTGTATTTAAAATTTCAAATACTTTTCTGTACTTTAAGTACTTTGGACAGTACTTTAAGTGGATCTCTCGAATTGAATCCAGTCCAAAACAAAGCCTGTACAACTGGCCCCAGAGCTGGACAGTACATGAAGTACTTAAAAAGTACTTAAGTATTGTACTTAAATTTTCAAGCACAATTCAAAAATACTTCAAGTATTGTATTTAAAATTTCAAATAATTTTCTGTACTTCAAGTAAGAATATTAAGTACTTTTGAATGTGTCTTGCTGATGTTTGCATGAACAAAGCCCTTGAACATGTAATTGAAAATGATATTTCGTGACGTATGGACATTCTGTCCCTCAACTGTCGCCTACTACAGTTTTTTGAAGACGAACTCGAAGTTGAAGTAGTTTTAACAATCCATGTATTATATTCATTATTTCCTCTTTTCCAAACCTGCATCAAAATAAATCTTAATTACAATCGTCAATGCTATTTTTGAATTATTTTTAATTCTTTGTTTTAATACTTGTGTTGCAATCTGCCTAAGCCTAATCTCAGTGCATTGCACAAGCCGAAAATATGTTTTGACGCAAAAAGTACTCGAATAAAAATCAAATGAGATTATGAGAATAAGAATTCAGATGTAAGTACTAGAACTTACGAGATATACCTGAAAACTTGAAAAGTACTTGATACATGGTACTTGATTTTTCGATTACTTGTACTTCAAGTACTTCAAATCTTAAGCACTTCAAGTAATAAGTACGTAATACTTCAAGTAATAAGTACGTCGTGCTTCAGGTAATAAGTACCTAATACTTCAAGTACTGTCGATACTTGATACTTTAAGTACTTACGGTACTTTGTACTTTATACTTCGTACTTGAAGTACTTTCCGGTACTTTGTACTATAAGTACTTTCTGGTACTTTGTACAGCTCTGGTTTTCATCAACGTCTCGAATCTCCAATACCATATACTTTCCGCGACCCAATTTTTCTGACTAATCGCGAGTAGTTGCAACCAGTCGCCATTTTATCAACCATTTTTACTCTGCGTACCATTCTTTTTGTCGATAATTCTACCATGGCTAGGTATTCATTATATTCAGCAAAGAGCAGCGCGAAATACATTTTTTTAAATTAAATTCTCAAAAACTGTTGTTCCCTGAGAGTCGTAAAATATTTTTCATCAGGGGTTAGTTACTTACTCATCGATGCATACCCGTATTTAGAATAAAAAGTCAAAGAAATCAAATGTACATACTAGAACTTACGAAATATACTTGAAAACTTGAAAAGTACTTGATTTCTGGTACTCGATTTTGCAAATACTTGTATTTGAAGTACTTTAAAGTACTTGATTTTGCAAGTAGTTGTATTTGAAGTATTTATATAGGTACTTGAATTACTTCAAGTAATAAGTACCTAGTATTTGAAGTACTGCCGGTACTTGATACTTCAAGTACTTACGATACTTTGTACTTGAAGTACTTTCCAGTACTTTGCCCAGCTCTGACTGACCCTCTTGGAAGCTAAATGCTGCAAAAGTTATCGATTCATTTATTGGCACAACTCGGCAAGATATTAATGATTCCATCAGATCAGTACAATTATCGGAGCAATCACCAGCTTGTTATTAAAATAATCTACCATTATTTCTGATGGCAGTCAAGAGCAACAACATTGGTAACGAATGAGGTCATTAACTTTTCATATTCAGTCGCATTCGATGAAGATTATATTGCCAATAACGATTGTGATGGGTCATGAAAAATATTGGCTCTACCATTACGTTGATCAAGCTCGGGTGGCTTTCCAAAATCATTGTAAACACGTTTGACAAGCTTCCTATTCCCCCGTAACGGAAAATCGTTATTTATGCTTTGTGACTCCATGACAAAATCCGACGAATTAATAAACTTGCACTGGGCAACCGTCGCGATATCGATGCCCGTTAACCCAGATCCATTTGATTCGTCTATCCGCCGTTGTCTCTCGCGACGTAATCCCCGGTGAAACGGTTCAATTTTCCATCAGACTTCATCAACAATCAAATCGTCATTCGTGCGATGAAAGCGCCGCGAGCGAGATGGAACGCGGCAAAACAATAGGGAACTTGCATGCATTTGAAATCTCTATTTTAGTCTATTGGATTCGAAAGTAGGATAACAAATAATGAATTTCCCAAGACAGTTTTTTTTTTAAGGAATCTTAACGATGCAAAAGTGTTTTCTTTTACACTAATTTTTCTGGGTAAATTTGAATTGGCAACCATATTGTTGTACCCAACTATCAGCGCCGCGAGTGTCGCGTCTGGGAACTAAGTCCCATTGTAGACAGTTTTTGCTCCCGCGGACATCTTGCTCGCGGAAATTCTAACCTATAATATACATGTAACCTGCAGTATAATATTCTTCAATATTATTATGTTAAAGAAGTTGTGAAAGTATCGGTGACGTCACAATATCACAGGAATCATATGAATCACTCCTTCGATATTATTATGTAAGAGAAGTTATGAAAGTGATATAAATTGACAGATGGATGACAAATCGACAATAGATTCATTCACTCCGCAACCAAACTTATTAGATTTGTTCATGTCTTATTTCAGTTCATTCATAATTTTATATTATTATATCGCCAGTATGTAAACGAATATTTTTGCTGATTTATATTTTTATTGCAGGTTCCCGTGTAGAAATTTTGGTAGGGAAAAACTTCTGCCCCTGACTTGCCCTCCCTAACTAATGTAGGAAAATGATCCGCTCATCCTAACAGGCCCTGTTATGCCATGTAACACCTGGCTGGCCATTTTCGGATCCGGCGGTCATGATCAGGCCCCTATGACGATATGATCCGGCCCTAGCAGATCCTGATCAGGCCCCTAAGATTTTTAGAATCATGCCCTTAAAGGCCCCGATCACGGTCACGATCATACACCGAAGTGCTTTTTGAACAATTCGTTTTTACGAGGTACTCTTTTTTCAATGTATGCATCTTATTATTATTTATTTCGAGGCAACCCTTTCTTAGGGTACACTTCCTTTTGGCAATCCTCGAAGAGAATTTTAGATTCCGAGTGAACGGAATTCAATAAATAAGTACAATTACATAAGACGGCAGGAACTCCTTGTATGGATTCTTCCGACACCGACTTCTGCTGACATCCGTGCTCGCACCCGTCTATATAAGCATACTGAACACATTATCCGTATGGGAGTTCGACGGTTGCTGTCCTGCGACATCTCGCGCCAAGTCTCGGAACTAACGCGATGCGGTTCGTGGTGATAATAATAATAATCCTCTGCCTACGTAACGAACTTGTGACAGGCGCACAATTGCTTGTTATTCTCGCGGTTATTGCGCGCTATAAATAATAATTAAATAATAATAATAATAATAATAATAATAAACGAGGCAATGATTGTTAATTTATTATTATTGTTATTACTATTATTGTTATTTATTATTATTATTATTATTATTATTATTATTATTATTATTATTATTATACTGAAAGCCGATATACAAATAATTTTATTTTAATAAATACTCAGGGCAATCCAATAGTTTTCACATCAGAGCCCTGCCAGGGTAATGTAACAAAAATATGTTTTGCTTAAAAGTGTAAAAATAACATCGTCGGAAACTGTTCATATTCTGATCATGCAGGGCACTGGTAATAAGTGATTATTTCAATGTAATAACTAGGGACCAGGTCGTTAAGTTCCATGTCAGGGCCCTGCCAGGAAAATCGGATCAGGCAGGGCGGATCAGGGGCAAGAATCAACTAATGGTTGCCCTATCACATTTCTACACGGGTTATGGCTGCATTCACTTTGACGCTTACGCGCCTCTGAGCGCCACATCCTGTAGCATTTTATATGTCGATGTATATCTATACATACGTACTGAAAGCCCGTAAGCGTCCAAGCGAATGCAGCCAGTGTTTATAATGCGGACGTAGTTCCCGGAAGCGACACTCGCGGCGCTGATAGTTGGGTACAACAATATGGTTGCCAATTCAAATTTACTGAGAAAAATTTGTGTCAAAGAAACAATTTTTGCAGCATTAATATTGCTTTATAAAAAAAACTGTCTTGAGAAATTCATTATTGTTCACCCTACTTTCGAATAGAAAAATAAAAAAAAGAAGTGCAAGTTCCCTATTGTGAAGAAAAATTAAGCGGACTAGACAATTGAAAAAGGCGTCAATGTGTCATCCTAAGCTTTCGCGACTTCCGGGATAAATAAAGCGACGGACAGAAGAAACGTTCGGTGTAACATTTTCCTGCAGTATGAATAATGCTCCGCGAGATAAAAATGCGTCCGAAAATTCATGAGACGTTCGTGAGAGCGATAAATTCACGCGAATAAGAATAAAACACACATCCAAAATCCTCGTGCTCAGACAGCGTTTTAGATTAACCATTCATGCGCTCTCGTTCGTGGAAACTACCGTGAAGGTATCGTATGATTTTTTGTTGTTTTTTTTTTCACGAATCGCGAGAGGGCGCAGAAGAGACACGCGGAAATAAAACGTCGCTGGAAAAATATAAATGTGACGCGAGAAAAAAAACATGGCTGCACTTTGCGGTTACAATACCTTGGTATCATGGTTTAACTGGTAAGCTGTGGGATATTTATAACGCAGGAGCGTGACACGCCATTACAAAGCCGTATATATTCATGGTTAGGCACAGGATGCTTCCTCCCCGTGTTGGACGGATGTAGTATCCGTTTGTAAGCTCGCCATTCTGCATTTTCCTGGGCCTATACGAGCTTATTTCGAGAAGGTACGGCGAATGGAGCTAGATGACGACATGGACGTGTGAATGCGCGAGCTTCTCTGATTAAAGCTCGTGTTAGCCCATGTATGATTACACGCGAGCAACGGGGAAACACGAGATGTAACAAGAGCGCATCACGTTCTCTATTCGTCATATTAATAGGTTTAGTATTAATGAACGACATACGGATAACAGTGATGGTTATCGTACCAATGGCAAAACACTACTCTGTGGAGAGGATAGCCAATATTTGATTTTTTTGAGTAGGGAGCGGGGACTTGTTGTAACGGTTTTTGGAAAAAGACCTGTACTGACCAAAATATGTATGAGGCGATCCATGTCACTTCCGCCAGTAGAAAAAAAAATTCCACAAATAATTTTGAAAAATCGATTTACTTTATTGAAAAATGTTCACCGAATGTCGAAATTAAAAAAAAAATTCTTGACGTTTTTCTCGTTGATTGCCATTTTTTAACATTTTTCCATTCAAATCCCACACGGAACCATGTGTCCATTGGACATCCATCGATCATCCATAGATCCTTAACACGTCTACATCTACGATGGACGTAATGCGGACATACATTGAACATCCATGGTATACTTTTGATTGGACAAAATGCGATGGGATCACACAGGACGTATATTGTATGTCCACAACCTGTACCATTTCTTGAGCTACAAATATACACAACACGGCTATCCATGGTACGTCCATAGGTAGACATTAAAAAGCTTCTGATTCAGGATAGTAATTGAACATCCATTGGACGTTTCAGGTTCGTAAACAAAAATCATATTTGGAGGACGTCAATTGAACGTCTATCGGATGTTCCATATGGGATTTCATATAGAAGTGAACCTAGAATGTCCAATAGATGTCCAATTTCTATCCTGAATTAAAAGCTATTGAATGTCTACCTATGGACATACCATCGATGGTCGTGTTGTGTATATTTGTAGCTCAAGAAATAATACGTGTCGTGGACGTACAATACACGTCCTGTGTGATCCATTACGTTTTGTCCAATCAGAAGCATTCGGCCTTTGGATGTACATTTAAGTATTTCGAGCAGCTACAATATGGATTCCGGGGAAGTCCATGGACATTCCTTAAACGTTTCGTATATGTACCTTTAGATGGTTTTTAGACGTATCTATAAACCCCATAAAGTGACGTTTAACGTACGTATTTAAGACGAATACCAACATTGCAAGAGATGTCTAATGATCATATATTATACGTCCCTTAATTTAAACGCTATTAATTACATATTGTTTATTAATTATAAATTTAATTACTGATTATACATTGTTTAAGGCCTGTGAGACAAAGATATATAAGTATATCAGCAAACTACATCGTATAAGGTTTTTGCATGCAAAAATTTATCATCAGTCAAGTTATTGTAGGTAGGTAGGAGATCAGAAAAGTTAAGCAGCATTCCTTAAATCCAATACTTGGATGGGTGACCGTACGGTGAAAAATCGAAAACTATTTTTTTTTCTTTTTTTCTGTAAAATATGGATATCTTATAGACCTCGAGTATTATATAATCAGTAATAAAGGTTATAATGAATTACTAATGTCTAATTAATAACTATTAAATTGTTTAAATTAAGGGACGTATAATATAGACGATCATTGGACATCTTTCGGATCACTGGTTTATTCGTCTTAAATACGTAAGTTTTGGGATCTAGTCCGTCTAAAAACCGTCTCAGGGTACGTATACAGGACGTTCCCAGTACATAGAATAGGTCCCGTTTCGCACTTCTTTTAGAAGTTTGAGGGATACTCGTGGATGTCCCTGGGATGGAGCTTTCATCCACCATGTATGAATATTGGACGTCCCATGACTCTAATGTTCCGTGCGAGATGACTGTATCTTTGGCAGAATTTAACGTATTTACATTTGTAAAAAACGAAAATCTGCGTCTTTTTATGGCCTTCCAGAAAAAAAATCAATTTAGATTTTATTGAGCAAATTTAACGTTTGAGCTGGACAGTAATTGAAGTACTTAAAAAGTACTTGATTTTTCTAGGGGGAAGTCCACCGGTACCGGACATTTAAAGTTATTCATTAATAAAACTATTATATATAAGAACTTCGATTTTTTACTTTTTTTTCACAAACTTTGGAGTATTCTTTGGTGTGTTAATGATAGTACAGATTTAAAAAAAACGTTAACTAAGAAAAATATATTTTTGAATTTAATAGTTAAAATGGTCGAGTCCGAAAAGTGGCGCCGAGTACAGGGCACTATAAATATTATTTGAAAAAATGGATTAAAAATGGTTAAATTTTGCATTGATCGCAAATATATTCATCGGAACACTCCGGAATATATGCGCATGCCTTATGAGCCCATTGCTTACAATTGCCGCACTGGATCCAGTCATTATTGTCGTCGAGGCTTTTTTCATTTTTTCCTCGGGCCATTTTCCTTTTGTCATTATTTTTAACTGATTCGTTATAGTGAAATACCAGCACAACAAAAACAACATGTTTTACATAAGTATTTCAATAACGAAAATAAATGGCGTCTGGTACTGGAGAAAAATCAACTCTCGACAACGCGCGCATGCGCACTGCGGCTAGCTCTCTAGCACCACTGTTACCACTGTGGCCACTGTTCGAACTACGCACGAGAACTATTGTCGTTGCTTTCTAGTTTGGCTTGTATCAACAGTGTCCGGTACTAGGTGCCGTCCGCCGTTAGGGGACTTCCCCTACTTAAATTTTCAAGTACTCAAGAAATACTTCAAGTATTGTGCTTGAATTTTCAAGTACTTGGCCTGTACTTCAAGTATTGTATTTAAAATTTCAAATACTTTTCTGTACTTCAAGTACAAGTATTAAGTACTTTTGAATGTGTCTTGCTGATGTTTGCATGAACAAATCCTTTCAACGTGTAATGGAAAATAATATTTCGTAACGTATTGACATTCTGTCCCTCAACTGTCGCCTACGACAGTTTTTTGAAGACGAACACAACGTTAGAGTAGTTTTAATAATCCATGTATCATATTCTTTATTTCTTCTTTTTCAAACCTGTATTAAAATAAATCTTAATTACAATCGTCAATGCTATTTTTGAATTATTTTTAATTCTTTGTTTTAAAACTTCTGTTGCAATCTGCCTAAGCCTAATCTCAGTGCATTGCACGAGGTGAAAATATGTTTTGACACAAAAAATTTTCGAATAAAAATCAAATGAGATTATGAGAGTAAGAAATCAAATGGGCAAAACGGCAAAAATATTTTTTTTTCTCAAAGAAAGATACACGTTATTTTTTTTTCAAATTTACCCGAATTGTGAATACAAAGAACGAATTTTTTGTATTTTTTATAAATACGTCAAACCCTGCAAAAGATACAGCCATTTGAATGGAAAATCTCATACTCGGCTTCTCGTCAGAGAGCTCGTTAATTCATTCGTTAGTTTACTCACCCGTTCGTTTTCGCTCTCGTTATACTCACAATTCCAATTAACATTGCGAGAGGATTCTTTCAGTCCCTGTCACAGACACAAAATTCTCCGTCTCCTTTACCTTCCCACTTTTAAAGAGGGTCAAGGTTTTTGGTACGGTTTTTGGAGACGATACTTACACGTTGTCACGTTCCTCTGTTTACCTTTATCGGGCTCTTTTTGCTACACTCATCTCTCTCGGGCTCTCTTAGAAAATACTCGAGTATCACATCAGAAAATAAAAAAAAAACAACGTGTGTCAAATACAGGAAGTCATTGTTCTTTGTCTCAAAGATTCTCTGTACATTTTCGTAATATCGAAGATGATGAAAAACGAGGCTTCGCAGACGCGAGCAAAAGCGTACAAGCTCGGATTGAACCTGAAGCAATCATTTTCTTGCGCGATTTATCATCTGAAAAATAATTCTTGTGTGATTATGAAATGAATAATACAAATAGATTCGTCACTTATTTTTTAAAAAGAAAAAAATTCGATTGAGGCCCCGACTAGGCCCCGATCGGTTTTCTCTAACTTACTTCGGGCCCTTGACTGGAAGCCCAATAGGGCCCCTGAATGAATGGTCACGCTTTTTCGACACGGGCCTTAGAAGGTTGCCAAATGAGGGCCTTTATAACCGCCTCACGTCTGCCATGTCGAATCCACCACAAGCCCATGGTCAAACCCTATCAGGGCCTTAGTACGTACGTAGTATCGCTATACGTGTAGATTGTAAAATTGAATTATTTCAATAATAATAACAATATTATTATTACTAATTATTATTAATAATTCTCCAAAAGTATTTTTCCAAAAAAATAGTATAATGCAGAGGATTTCTGTGTAGAAATCTTGCGGGTATGACCCTCGAGGCATGCGACATCTCATGGCGAGTCCCGGAACTAACTCCCCGTGAAGCCCGATTAGGCCCTCAAAGGGTCGCCTCGTCAGTGCCATGTTTGAAATAAGTAGGGCTCCGATACTTTCGCCTTATTTGGGCCCGATTTGGTTCTGTTGTAATTATACCCACTTCTTTAAATATGGATTGCCCGATCGAAGCCTGACAAGGTCCTCAACGGGTTGCATTAGGTCAGCCATATTTTAAGTAAGCCTGGCAACCTTGGCATTGCCCTGTCACGGCTTAACCTGGCGGTGTTATGGCACTTCATGACAGGGCATTCACATTTAAGCCCGACAAGGTCCTCAACGGGTTGCCCTAAGTCAGCCATATTAAAAATAGGCCTGGCAACCTTGGAATTGTCCTGTCGGAGCCCAGCCTGGCGGTGTGAGGGCAATTCCTGACAGAGCATCCACGTCCAAGCCCGACGAGGTCCCGACTTGAGTCAGGGCTTCCCTAGAATTTTCACCTACGGGAATAATTATTATGTGTCCAATAAGTGACTTTCAAGTTTCAGAGTTTTAATGTCCTTTAAAACTTCTACAAAAGAATCCCCCCTTTTACGAGGTAACGAGCCTTTTAAAATTTCACATCAATCATTCTTATCACTCGTGGAAAAAAATTGCGATTGATAGTTACAAATTTCGAAAGTCAAATAATTTCCAAGCATTTTTTAACAACTCGAAAGTTTTCTAAAAATCGAATCCTTGTAGTGATTCACTTTCAAGTGATCCTCAACATTCATTATCATCGAGTGCATCTAAAAAAAATTATTGTCGATAAATGTAAAGTTCAGAGAATTAGAGGACCAATGATTGCTGAAGATGTTTCCTAGATAGATTTCGAGGCCAACACATCCAGACAAGCCCGGCATTTTTTTCTAAAAGTTTTCTGGCTTCATCAGGACATTTTGAATATCCTGGCATAAAAATCTCAAAATAAAAATGGTTGACTGCAACCAACAGTGATGATAACTGTTCGGGTGCAAGTTTCAAGGTCGTAGAAAAATTTTTATTCGTTGCTCCTTTTTAAATAAAGTCGCGAAAAATTCGATGCTAGATCCAATTCCGAATTGGTTACCTGGAGCAGTTAGTATATAAGATAAACCCTGTTATAACTATCAGTCCCGATCACAAGACCCTTCTACTTTCGTTTATATCTTCTTGAAACGTGCTTGCAACTGACGTATGGTACGACAGTAACGAGGTCAGCCACTTCTTCCTGTTTTTCGGAAGCAGCGAATATACACCAGCGTCAACCAACTGCTCCCAGTGGGATCTTGAAAGGCCATTGCCAATGTGTGTTACAGCTTTGTACATTTGCTTCACCAAAGCTCTATCCGCTTCCAATTCCACCCTCGACGCAACTTCACGTTGTCTCTTTACGTCTTTCTTGTTTTCTTTCAATTGTATTCTCAGTTGTTACCATCGTATCTCCTTTAGTTTCGCGTTTATCTCTCTCATGGAATGTCTTACTCTTATTCCTTCGTTCTCATTTTAACCTCTGCCCCTTGCTTTTCATTCCCGACTCCTTAAATTCGCATGGGAACACAATTCTCGAGTGTTGAAGAGCATGAAGACAGCAATTGCTGAGCAAAATTCTACACAGGTTAAAGACCCTGTAAACGATATTTGTTTATTGCTCACTTGTGCGTTTCAACGTCTCCTTGGGAGTGTATCATTAATGTGGGCCAACAGCTGATAAATATAAATTGCTTCCAATGAAAGAAATTGGTTGTGGAGTTTTACACTCAACCATTTGAAAATAACTACCCCTGTCTTTAATTAGAAGTAAGACAAATAATATTTGGTCCACTAGTTTTGTACTTTGGTAATGTGACTGTTATTCCATAGAAATGGCAACGTAATTTATGTCATGCTGTTATTATTAATCATAAGAAAAAGGAAATTTTGACAGAATTTGAAGTTCTGGCAAAATATACGTGCAATCAAATCTTAAGAATATTCTGAAAAGACTCGAGAGTTCATGGCATGGAAGTTAGCTACATTGCGCAAAGGAAGTTGACAGCTGTGAATATTCAAAACCATTAGCCTTTTTAACAAAACGATACAAAAAAGTTTGTGACAGTCAAAGACTTTTCCTAGTTGATCTATTTTTTTAAGTTCTTTGAATATGAGAAAAGGTTATGGAATATACGTCAGTCATAAGGTCAATGTCCCAATACCCGACCATCTAAGGGGCGACGAAAAAGTTAACTTGTTTTTCGCGTTCAAAAATAAACTATTTTCTATAACAACTTCGACTATTGGAAAGCTTGAAGTCTCTAGTTTCCAAAACACAGGGTATAGTTGTTGCTATAATTAGGTGTTTATTCATAATGACCGAAAATACTGAGAAATGTAAAGGTACCAGTACCCGACCACCCGGTTTTCTATATGACCCAAAATCCGACCACACATTATGAACCTATTACCGACCACTTATCTCTATGGTGGGGGGAAGGGAGGGGGTGTATTGAGAAAAATGCGTCGCTGCTCGGAGAATGTGTCACCAAAATTTTGAGGTCATGCACGTATAATATACATGTCAGCGGATGTCCGGTTACTGGGACAGAACATAGTCGCGAGCAAGTACCGATATCCGGACACATTGTCGGTTATCGGTAAAAGATACATTTCGTATGTACCAATAACCGGACATGAAAATTAAGTACTTGAAACGCATTTTTGGCTAATTGAGACAACATGATCAAATTAGTGGTATCTTTCCGAATAAAAACAGCCAAGGCTCAGTTCGAAAACTATAAAAACCACTTCGAAATAGCTTCAATAAGATATCGTGATTCCTCAGTACTTCAGCTTAGATAATGGCTTCCGAGCCCCGAATAGCACGCGTGCTGTCACATTTATCCAAAATTAAATTACAGACGATTCTTGAACTATTAAAAGTAGTGTCGTATACGTAGATTATGAATCCTGGATATTGAATCAATTCACAGTTCAAGATTTCTCTTAAGTGAACACTTAACTTGCTGATATATTGGTTCAAGTTGTCGGGTACTTGGACATGGTCGGGTATTGTGACATTTACCTTATTTTATGTGCGGGAACATTATTGCGGTCCAGAAAACTTCAAAACCATTGTCGCTGTCAATACTTTCGTTAGCATAACATGCCTTACTTACATTCTTTCCATTGAGATTCACCTGATTAATATGATTATGCAATAAAAAACATCGAATTTCCATGAGAACATGACATAATGGTTGGAAAACAAGATTTTCAAACGTTTTGCTTATAAGCCAAGGTCAAATGCTTTTTTTCATTTTTTATCATGATCTGTCAAGAATTTAACCATTGCAAATTAGACATTCTTGTTTGTCAGGCAATTTCCTATTCCAGACTTACTAGATAAATTTCTGAAAGGTGAAAAAAAATTACCTCTTCAGGACACATATCAGCGAAAGTCGATTTGAAAATATACATCCCCATGATGCGCAAAACAAATATTTCTTTCCATTTTGAAGTATTATCCGTACAGGAATTTTTTGGGGTATCCCAGTTTCCAATAAAATCCCGATCGGGATTTCTTAGAGATGCTCTAAAAGGGAAATCCTTGCTAGATCCCTGGTAGGTTCCCGGCGGTGTCCTTATTAACGCTAACGCTAAAAATTTATATTTCGATTAAATCTCGATCAGGATTTGTTGGGGCGACCCCGAAATGAGTATTCCTGTGCAAACATTTGCTGGGATCTTCCAGTTTCTGGCTGGTTGGATCCCAGGTTGATTTCTTATTATAATGCTAAAACTATATACTTTTGATTTCATATTTCTTGTGATTACATTAATTGCGACTAATTATAGGGTGCCCTTCAGCAAGTCATTTGAGCAAGACACTTTCACACATTTTTTTAGTCATTAGTAAAGCCAATGTGTGTAGTTCAGGTGCCTGCCTGAAAAGTGCCCATTTCCATAAGTATAAATTATTTAACGATCCTATAGGATTCTTCAATAATCCGCTATGGATCATTCAAGCATCAAATAAGATCCGCCCTGGACACAGTCCCGGATCCGTTCGGGAGTCCCTTTTAGATTCCATTTTACAAACGTTTAATTCTGGTCATGGAATCTGGTCCGATCTGCAGAAGGATACTGATCCGTCACTAGGACGAATACAGGGATCCACCTAGATCTTGACCATAATTTCTGCAGGGGGAGTCTCTTCCCAAATTTATCAATCAATCAATCTTATCAAAATATAAATTCCCTGAGACCTCACTAAAATTCTTCTGCACCCAAATCACGGACTTGATCTAGACAACAAAAATTGTTCCTCCGGTCAACACAATTACTTTTGGCACGTCTCATTAACGGGATCGGGATTTCTTAGGGATGCTCCAAAAGGGAATTCCTTGCTGGATCCCTGGTAGGTTCCCGGCATTGTCTTTATTAACGCTAACGCTAAAAATTCACATTTAGATTAAATCTTGATCAGGATTTGTTGGGGCAACCCCGAAATGAGTATTCCTGTGTAAACATTTGCTGGGATCTTCCAGTTTCCTGTAAAATCTCGATCGGCATTTCTTAGGGATACCCCAATAAGGGAGTCCCTACTGGATCCCTGGCTGGTTGGATCCCAGGTTGATTTCTTATTATAATGCTAAAACTATATACATTTGATTACATATTTTTTTGTGATTACATTGATTGCGACTAATTATAGAGTTCCCTTCAGCAAGTCATTTGAGCAAGACACGTTCACACAGTTTTTTAGTCATTAGTAAAGCCAATGTGTGTAGTTCACGTGCCTGCCTGAAAAGTGCCCATTTCCATAAGTATAAATTATGTAACGATCCTATAGCGGGATTCTTCAATAATCCGTTATGGATCATTCAAGCATCAAATTAGATCCGCCCTGGACACAGTCCCGCATCCGTTGGGTAGTCCCTCTTAGATTCCATTTTACAAACGTTTCATTCCGGTCATGGAATCTGGTCCGATCTGCAGAAAGATACTAATCGGTCACTGGGACGAATACAGGAATCCACCTAGAACTTGACCATAATTTCTACAGGGGGGGGGGGTCTTTTCCCAAATTTATCAATCGATCAATCGTATCAAAATATAAATTCCCTGAGACCGGACTAAAATTCTTCTGCACCCAAATCACGGACTTGATCTAGACAACAAAAATTGTTCCTCCGGCCAACACAATTACTTTTGGCACGTCTAATCAACAGCGATGGCTTCGAGTTATAAAATCAGTGAAAAGTACTTCGTCCTTAGCAGAAATCTGGAGAACACTAAAAATCATGGGAAACTTTTTTGCTATTTTCTCCTCGTCCCTCCCTTCACGTGCAAAATGTGCGAGGCCAATATGAACCTCGGGGTCGTCCGATTTTGCGCCGTATTCTCTCACGAGAAACGGCGTATACGTACGTCGCGATCGTTAAAGCAGGATTAAAGGTTTAGTGTAGTCGTTATTGCGAGATTGCCCTTTCCCTCCAACCTCACCGATATCTCCCTAAGTTCAGTCGGATGATTGCTCGACCCGATTTACTCCGTGTATCTGTACATACAATGTTACTTCCCCGCTTTCTCTATTATCCTCCTATTTTTTTTTCGTCCTTCCAGTTTCCGCCGTACAGATTCCCCGTTGGTTATTTTTATTTTCAACCTATGTGCTATTTTTTGTGCGTTTTTTATTTTTTGGAATCGATCTTGACCCAGGACTTAATCCATGACTGCAAATACACGCACCAAGCTTTATAGATTTTTTTTTTTTTTTTTGAAGCGGATTGGTGCTTATTTCCTCTGCGAGTTGAATTCGCAGCTGCATGAACATTCAACGAACTTCATCCTGAAAGCTTCACTGATATGTTCAACGAGTCTAAATCCGATGTTACGAATATTCGTTTTTTCGAGGATATCGACATATGCTATCGTATTTTTTTTTTTTTTTTTTTTTTTGAATAAACTCCCGTCCACGTATTATTTTGAATTCACGTTTGCTGGTTCAACATTCTTCCTCTTTCTGCGATAAACTTGAAGCCAAAAAATTGAATTGAAATCGTTTCTCATTGAAAGACACTTGAAAAGGGCTGAAACGCACCCAGAAAAAAGGTCTAGCCGATTCCCCTAACTCCTACTTAATCCAAATACATTTTTTAATTTGGGAGCCAACCTAATACGACTCTATTAATTTTGATGATATTTTTGTATTTGAATTTACTTATTAGGAAATACATTGCGATCCAAGAGATTTTTATTTAACGTCAATTATTTTTTTTCCAAACTGAGTAAATATGTATTTGAATCGAATAATTTTGTTTACATCTGCACAATATTTTAAAACATTTCAATCTTTGAATAAATAGGAACGTAAAATTTGAATGTAAGATAACATTTGAGTGGGGTCCAATCCTACACATTTTTGATCCTACACAGAAATAGTCTTACACAAACAATTCTGCACAAAATATCCTACACGTAATGTTCAGTACTTTTTATCCTACACAAATTTATAGCTCGACATATATATCCTACACAATTATTAAAACGTCCTACACATATTTTTCTACACAATTAAATTTTATATTAAAATGATACATAATATCCTACACAACAAAAAATCCTGCACAAAATATCGTAATAATGTCCAGTACTTTTTATCCTCCACAACCTTCTAGCCCAACATATTTATCCTACACAAAATATACTACACGTAATAATGACCAGTACTTTTTATCCTACATAGCCTTATATATAGGATTTTTGGCGTAGAACTACTTCTGTGTAGAAGCGGACCCTACTCATATTTTGTGTAGGATTTTTTGTTGTGTAGGATATTATGTTTAAGACAAGAGCCTGTAAAATAAAATGTAATTGTGTACGAAAATATGTATAGGACGATTTAATAATGGTGTAGGATAAATATGTTGGGCTATAAGTTTATGTAGGATAAAAAGTACTGGAAATTATTACATGTAGAATATTTTGTGTAGGACAACAGCCTGCATTATAAAATTTAATTGTGTAGGAAAATATGTATAGGACGTTTCAATAATTGTGTAGGATAAATATGTTGGGCTATAAGTTTGTGTAAAATAAAAAGTACTGAACATTATTACGTGTAGGATATTTTGTGTAGGACTACCTCTGTTTAGGATCTGACCCCACTCTTTTTAGATGACAGTGAATTCAAATAAATAAATATATTGGAAGTAAATATCGTCCAAACTTGGATCAAGTACGAATATAGTTGATGAAAAGAAAGTTTTTTTTTAAATTAACTAAAAAATGATCAAATAAACGATTATGGTACCTACGACTAGATCTTTTTTCTGGGTGCACCTTCGAATTGATGATTTCCGTAATGGCGGAGAGAAGGACAGATAAGAGGATTGCAATATATATACGTCCGAGTAATACACTATGAGAAGCTTTTTTTATCGCCACAAATATAAAGTACGCGTGGAGGTAAATTAAGGGAGTTGGTGGAGCTTCTCTCAAGAGGGACATAGAGCAGAAGAAGAGCCTCTCCCGCTTGGACCCGCAGTCTCCCTACTTTAATTCAACAAAGGGACACACCAGCGGATATCTGGAGGGAACATGGCTCGTAGCCTAGACAGAGAGGGTACGTGTGCTGTGTGTATGCGTAAAAGAGAGAGGGAGAGAGAGAAGGGGAGGACGTGAGCAACATCGTTAATTAAAATCATTATCTCCAGCGAAGGTGGTTCGCCGGTGGTGCATCGCTGAGGCTAAGAGTAACACGTGGTCGGGATGCTTAACGGTCCGAGCGTGACTCTCGTACCTTCCGGTTCATAGCCAGCATTTGCTGCGGACCGATCCCAGCCTCCCTCTATAATTATACAACCGAAACACCACGGTTTTCCCCACTGCGTCTTGCCTTCTTCGTCCTCCATTGAGAGTGATCAGTGACCACCAACCGAATGTTGGTCGTATTTGTTCATTCCAGATCCATTGTAGAATGACAATTCCTCCTAGAATATTACTTTTCATAAATATATATGGGTCATTCCATGTCAAATAGACCAATAGTTGGAATCGACCCCTTTCAATTTCGATAAAGTTTCGTCAGAAGTTTTTTTTTATCATAAAAAGAAGTTCTACCAAAGAAAATTTTTTTTTTCCAAAATTTCAAATTCTTACCTTTTTTTCAATTGTTCCAGTTTATTTTTTAAATATCTCGAAAATTGTTATAGTTACGAAAAAATTGTTCTGAGTTCATCTTAAAGAGTATACTTGGGGCTACCGAAAAAAAAATCTGTCGAAAAAAAATTTTGACAAATGATGAATTTGGAGAATTTTGTATTTTTCAAAATCGTAAAAATCCACGATCAACATTAAATTTTTGGGTTCAATTTTTTAAATATAATACCTCGTACTAATCATGAGGGATCCTAAAATTTTCGGAATGGTGTTTTTTTTTTCATAAACATGAGTTTTTCAAATTTTGGTAAAATAATTTTTTTTCTATACCTCTAAGTTAAATAAAGTTGAGCAAACATGTTATTTTGTAATTTTAAGCAGTAAAGATTGAATGATTACTCAACTTTACTTAACTTAAAGGTAAAAAAACAAAACATCTTTCACCAAAATTCAAAAATTAATATTTTTGAAAAAAAATGCAGTTCTGAAAATTCCAGGATCTTTTAAGATCAGTACAAGGTATTATATTTTTTTAAAAATTGAACCAAAAATTTAATGTCGTTCGTGAATTTAAAATTCGCAATTCATCATTTTTCAAAATTTTTGTTTGGAATATTTTTTTTTGTCGTAGCCCCTGGTATACTCTTTAAGACGAACCCAGAACGGTTTTTTCGTAACTATAATCGCTTTCAAGATATTTCAAAAATAAACTTGAAAAATTGAAAAAATTGTGGAATTTTGAATTTTGCAAAACTTTCGAAAAACAAATTTTTTTTTTTTCCCACGGTAGAACCTTGATTTATGATAAAAGGGAACTTCTGACCAAATTTCATCGAAATTGAAAAGTGTCGATTCCAACTATTAGTCGATTTGACATGGGATAACCCATATATAGGGAAAATGGGGGGAAAATGAACACCTGCCAAAATGATCGAAAAAAATTAAAAATTGAAAAATTTAGAACTTAAGGGAATTATGATTATAATTGGCGTTGATATACCTAAATAAATTCACACGCGCAAAATCAGATATAGATACGATATTTTCATGACAATTTCCTATGAAGAGTTGGATTTTTTAATTAATTGCCGTTTTCATCCCATTAAAAAAATCACCCCATCATACTCTTGTAGTGTTATGGTAAGCCACTTTTATTAAAATATTTGGATAATCCGAGGGCCGAAGCTAAATGAGGTACCAGGATTAAGGCGGCCACCTCCATAATCATTAAACAAAAATCTGATAATGCAACTACGACTAAAATTGAATTTCGCCAAAAATTTAATTGCACAAATACACCAAGCATAGCTTGGTCCGAGTATCTTGGATATTAAAGTGATGCGAGGAGCGATGGAAATTGGTTTTCCAACGTTTACCGCGTGTCCTTGACTTTTGAAAGATTCAAAATTTGAGGGTGGTGTCCATTTTACCCCCTCAGAATTTTTTTTCTCGACGCGCAATCTAATCCATTAAAATAACTATAACTCCATAAATTATTGGAATTAACAAATTTCTTTTCGAGGATATATTCTTGAAGGTCTAAAATTTAAGAATATGCAAAAAAATTGACTCTTTCAAAATTCTAGACCAGCATGCTGCCTTAAAAAAATTTTACCTAGCCTTCCTTTCATGGTGATTAATATTATGGTAAAAACTATGATGTCATCAAATAGGAAGTGAAAAAAAAGTTTCATTTTGAGCTAGACATACATGATATATTTACCATAAATATAATAAACCATTTCTTTCAGTGTAAAAAATTGGATTGCATTGTTTTGTATTTGAATAGCATTCCCAGTGGTTGGTCTTGCCCCTGTTAAGTCCTAATTCGCATCCGTGAAATTTCTTAGGTTACCCATCGCGTATCTTGAAGCCATCACCGAAACTTCCCCGAACCAGCTCAAATTCGATATCGACCTCTCTGGTGGATTATCACTTGGCTTAATCCGATTGGTTCCCGTGGATATACGAGGGCTAGGTCACCGCTTTAGGGACTCAAGTTGTTGGGGCATCGGGCTAGCGCTTCAACCATCCCATCAAAACCGAAGAACGTTATATACACACACACATATATATATATATTTGTATATAACACCACCCACGCCATCTTTGGTCAGTTTCGCGGCCTGGTGACATTGTTCATTGAGGCGTTCGTCGGAACGGCTAAACCGCATCATGAACGCGTTGCGGTGGACTGTGTATAGAGCACTATCATGGAAATCCTATAAGCGATCAGGCATTTCGATAGCCTGCATTAATTGGGACACCTTTACAAATGCCTGGTCATTGCGTCAAGATTAGTTCATCAATCGCGAGACATCTCTAGATGCAGCGTCTCTGTAGTGAGGTAAACCAATGGCAGGACATGCACTAATCTCTGGGCACAAGGGCGAAGATTTGATAATGGGCTAATGGACTATGATAATGGACATAATTGATGCCTAGAGAAAAAGATTTTTGGCGTTTACACCGCGACTATCTTTCTACTTATATACTTAGGCTGGAATTTCATGATCTTAAGATCTTAAGATCAAACTTAAGATCAAATTTTTCATCGAACTCAAGTTGGAACTTACGTTGCAATTTGAGATGAATCGTAAGTTTGAACTTAAGTGTCGTTATAAGTTCATACTTAAGTTCAAACTTTAGTGCGAACTTCGGATCGACCTTGAGTTCAAACATAAACTTGATTCGAAGTTTGATCTTGAGCTTGAAGTTAAGTTACATCGAACTTAATTATTCTTACAACTAACGTCAAAAAACACGGTCGAGGGAGACAATGAAAGAAGTTTGATAGAACTTAAGTTCAAGCTCAAGATGGATCTTAAGATCAAACTTCGAACCAAATATAAGTTTGAACTTAAGTATGAACTTACAATAATACTCGAGTTCAAACTTAAGATTCATCTTAAATTGGAACTTAAGTTCGATCTTAAGTTCCAGCTTGAGTTTAATGGAAAGTTTGATCTTAAGATAGATCTTAAGAACTCAAAATTCGGGCCTTACAATCAATGAGCTAATAAGTTAAGAAATAGCGAATGGGGTGCAACACTTTAGCACAATTTTTATTAGGGTTTGCAGGCCATTTTAGACAATTCCATTTATGTAACACAATCTAGAACTAGGAGCTTTTGATTAGTTATAAACATTTATGTAAAAGGTGACCACTGTAGTTTGCTCCAATTAGATGTCCCGCCATTGGTACGATTGTCTTGAGAAAGAATATTCGTCCCAGTGATCGACAAAAGAAAATCTATCTATTTTTATTATCCAATTTTTTTGAAAAAACAATCATCAGCAAAGAAATATTACTAATTTTTTGAAAAAAAATTAAGAGATTAAGAAATTAGTAATTAGCAAACAAATATTGTGAATTTTTTAGGAAAATTAATAATTAGCAAACAAAAATTACTAATTTTCCAAAAAAAATGAGTAATTAACGATAAAATATTACTAATTTTTTTTTCAAGAATTAGTAATTAGCGAGAAAGATATTGCTGAATAACCAAAAAAATCAATAATTTGTGGAGAAGTAATGAATAAATAAATGAATAATAATGAATAAATAAATATAAACGTATCTCTTCTCTTTTATTTTTTTTCCTTTTCTGGTCTCCCTTCTCACTTATATAATTTAGCAAAGTATCAGGCATCAAAGAAAAATCAAACGGATTTCACGCTTGCGCTCCGAGTGAAGATGCGGTGGTCGTGAAAGTAACCGAGATTCCGGAAGAGGGAAAAAAGTGATTTTCGTGCCGGAGGAAGTGGCGTATGCGACGAGCTAAGAGAAACCACGGAGTAAATGGGGAAAAAAAATTATAAAAAACCGCAATGGAGGTTTCAAGGCTCCCACTTGCGATTAGCATGGCAAACGGATTGAGGCCGGAATGGAAAAAGATAGGAGAAAGCGCTGTGGGGACGGTGATGCTAGAAAAAGTTTTCCGTGCTAAAATACGGCGGAGTGGAAGATGGCTAATAAATTATTTTTATACCACTACGTCGTGGTTCCTCGGAACTGTGTAAATATATATATATGGGGCATTCCATCCCAAATCGGACAGTTTGAAATTTTTTTTTTCATTTCCTCATTTTTTTCATATTTTTTAGTACCCATCAAAAGACCCTTCCTGTTAAATTTTGAGATTTTTTCGACCCATCAAAAGACCCTTCCTGTTAAATTTTGAGTTTTGTTTGACTACCCATTCAAATAGTACATTACATCACGAGGACGTGAAAATTTTTCTGACGAGTGATGTACGATATTTTATATCACGAGGTGCAATATGGACGTTTTCACGTCCGCTTGCGGACGTAAAAGCGTCCATTATTTAACTGAGTGATATAAAGATATTAAATTAACAAAAAAACGCTCTTTTTTTTTGTATTTTGGTTATAATTTCTTTAATAATGGTCCAAATTAAAAGATTTTTTATCAACATTTTTATTTTTTTATGGCCTTTTCAGAAAAAAATACAACAAAAATATTCGACGTGTTTTGAATGAGTTTTTTGAGTTTCAAACTTTAAATCGCGTTTTGAAAAGTGAGTGTCATTTTTGATTTTTTTTAAATTTTTTGTTTCAAGCATCTATCTATTCAACAATTTTTAAGACTAGTCCAATCGTGGATTTCCGTAACTACTATTTTTTTCGATTTTTGAAAATTAAAATTTGTGTTTTTTTTAAAATTATTATGAATACCAATTTTTGTTACTGTATAGTATTTTTTTTAATGATTTTGAATTAATTTTGACACTATTTCATTGATAACAGATTTTTAATATTAATAATTAATCGGTGAGCAAATAACAACAGTTCAATAATTGTATGAGTGGGCATTAAACGTAAATAGTCTACCGAATATTGCTGTCAAATTTTCATCCGAGAAACATTATTCAGATGCAAAAGAGATATTTTATTTGCGATAAAATACTGCGAAGTCAATCACAGAAGGACACAAAAATTTCATTGAATCATTCCAATGAGTAACGGAAACGTATTGGCAAATGAATATTCCAATTCTGAAAATAATCGTATATGTAAGGTTTTCACAAAAATACGTGAATGAATAAAAACTGTTGTTATTATTGTTCCGAAACAGACTTAACGATTAATTATTAATTTTAAGAACCTGTTAACAATAAAAAAAAGTGTCAAAATAAATTCTTAATATTGAAAAAAAATATATAATATTTATTTATATTATTATTAATATATTATTTATATAATAAATATAATATTTAAAAAAAAAATTATTTTCAAAAATCGAAAAAAAATAGTAGCTATGGAAATCCCACGATCGGACTAGTCTTAAAAATTGTTAAATAGATAGATGATTGAAACAAAAAAAATTTTTTAAAATAAAAAATGACACTCACTTCTTAAAACGCGATTTAAAGCTTGAAACTAAAAAAAACTCATTCAAAAACACGTCGAATATTTTTGTTGTATTTCTTTCTAAAAAGGCCATAAAAAAACAAAAATTTTGAAAAAAAATTTGCAATTTAGACCATTATTAAAGAAGTTATGACAAAAATACCAAAAAAAGAACAGTTTTTTTTGTTACATTAGTATCTTTTGAACGGGTCATCAAAAAAATCTCAAAATTCAACAGGAAGGGTCTTTTGATGGGTACTAAAAAATATTAAAAAATTGAGGAAGTTAAAAAAAAAAGTTTTTCAAATTGTCCGATTTGAGATGGAATGCCCCATATTTATATATATATACTATACACACAAATATTTATCTTCGTAGAGGAATGTTAGAAGTTTCATGAGATCAAGGTAAATCGGATTATTTGCCGCCAAAATAAAACAACCCGTGAGCTATCGAATGATCAAAACACGCGTTTGATGATTTTTACTTTTCGAGAAGTATGCAAATGATTGCTAAAAACTCGCGAAATCGGCGATTTCATTCTTAAAATACGTAAAAAATTGGAAAATTGTTGTTAAAAATTTAATATTTTTTATACTTCTTGTATTACTATTATAGTTATTATTATTATTATTATTATTATTATTATATTTATTTATTTATTATTATTTAGAAAATTGATAGGGCATAAACTGAAGAATAATATTGTCCACCCACGCAATAGATTTATTCGAACGAAATATCTTGCAGCATTTGGAAATGTCAAAAAAAGAATACGAACTAGAAGTGTCAAAAATCCCTATTTTATTGTTCAAATGGTAAAAAAAAGATGTGTGCAAGCATATTTTCCATTTTCTGAGGGAAAATATGAACCACCATTTGCATTGATTTTCTGTTTCACCACACATTAAAGTGGACCTAATAAATATTAGGTCCACTTTATTAAATTTTTATAAATATTAGTTCACTTTGATAAATTACTTTAAGGTACTTTAGTTTACCTTAGAAGGCCAAAAAAAGTAAATTTTGAAGATTTTCTTTCTCAGCTCCTTTATCAGATATGGCTAAAAAACTGTTTTTCCAACATTGTTTCATCCTTTGAAAATATAAAAAAAACAAATATTTTTTATTTTGATTCTTTTAATAATTTATAGAAGACGCTATAATCGAAAATATCTTGTCCCATGGCCGACGGTTAATATCAGGATTGGCAAGTCTGAAACAAAAAAATAAAAAAAACATTTTGAAGAGCAAGGTTTCTTACACAACAATTTACCACCGTTCATGAAAAATCGATAAAAATAAAAATGGCGGATGTTTGAAATGAAAATGAAAAATTAAATTTTTCACAATTATTTTGAACATCCACTATTTTTTTTAAATCCATTTTTCATTAAGAGTGATAAATCCTTGTGTAAGAAACCTTCCTCTTTAAAATGCCCCTTTATTATTTGTTTCAGACTTGCCAATCCTTAGATTAACTGTCGGTCATGGGACAAGACATTTTTGAAGACTTGACTTTGGGGCCTTCTATAAATTATTTAAACAATCAAAATAACAATAAAATAATTTTGTATTTGGTGTTTGCAAATAAAACAATTTTGTAAAAACAGTTTTATAGCTATATCTGATAAAGGAGCTGAGAACAAAAATCGTAAGAATTTGCTTTTTAACCCCTTAACGGCTGGTGGGACACAAACGACCCACCTACTTTGAAAACGCAGAACTTTCATAAAAATGAACATATCGGCACTGTTGAGGTCGCATTTTGAACATGAAAGATGCATCTAATCATGAAAAAATTGGAAAACCCAAGGGTTCACCCCTTCAGTCTCACACCCTGTCAGAAAGTGCGAAAATTGCGAAAAAATGAGAAATGAACATAACTTTCAGGCAACATTTTTTTTTAGAGTCGCGATGTCAAGTGTGTGTTTTTAAATAACATCGAAAATTTGTAGCAAAAATATCCAATTGGAAAACTACCCCCAACAGTAAAGAAACATCGAACACCACCCCTAGAAATGGGGATACGTCCAAAAGTGAACTTCCATTGATGTTCAGTTCATATATATTTTCAAAAACGCATGGAAAATATGTATCAAGAACATCCGATACAAAAACTACCCCTAACAGTAACGAAACATCGAAAACCACCCCTAGAAATGGTGATGTGCCCAAAAGTACACTTCCATTGATTTTCTGTTCTGAAACACTCATATTTCGATTCAGATCAGAATAAAATAACGGAAAATGCGATAATAACATATTATCCCTTGAGGGCAAATTTCTCTAAATTTAGGGGTAGTTCATGAGGGTTAACGAATTCGTAAGTTCTTCAGAATCCCAGTACGTATTCTGGAATGACTTTTCCTCAATTTCTGGCAGAAACGAACGATGGGAAATTGAATTGAGATGTTTTCAAGTGATTCGGGTGGTTTCTTTATTTGGGGGTAGTTTTGAAGGGTGGAAAAATTCTCAAATAATTTCTGTTCTCACATTGGTTACCCATGAATTCAGATTCACTATGTCCAAACTCTGCCAAACGCTCCAAAAAAACGCAGCTGTTAAATGTTTAATAGAAAAAAAACGGTTTTTAAACCCACACGGAAATTTATATATTTAAAATATATGCAAAATTGCGTACGAAATATATTCAAAATATAATTACCGTATATAAATGAATATATTTAAAATATATTTTTCATAGATGTGTAATATATTTATTTGGATAGATTTTGCCGCTTTTCGCATATGTACGTATATCTTAAATGTATTTAAAATATATTTTAGATATATGTAAAATGTACGACACATACATACAATATATATATTTTATATATATGGTGCATTCATCTGAAATATAGATTAAATATATGTTGCATGTATTTCAAATATAGTTGAAAAGTGGGCTGCATACATCCCGAATATGGGTTGAATATGCGATACCTGTGTAGAAATTTCCGAAAAATCGGAAATTCTCTAGGAGAATCAAATACAAAAGTACGAGTTCATGAGAAGCCGGCAAGAACTCCTTATATGGCTTCATTTACGCCGGACTCCTGTTAATATTCCGTTCTCGCGCCCGCCTTTATAAGCATACTCGTCGCATCCTTCGTATGGGGGTTCAGCGGTTGCCGCTCTGCGACATCTCGCGGCGAGTCTGGAAACTATCGCGACGCTGCCTATACGTTACGAACATGTGGCAGGCGCCCGATCGCTTGTTCTCGCGGGATAAACATCATAATGTAAATAATAATGAAAAGTATGAATACAATAAACTTAAATAATTAAATAAATATTATGTTAGTTAGTTAGTTATGCTACCATATATGTTGCATATATGGTAGCATATATTAAGAATATATGTAGAATATATGGGAGATACATGTGAGTCAAACCTATCTCTCATATATGTTGCAAATATATCAGCATATATTAAGAATATATGCTAATATATATGCAACATATATGTGTGGATTAAAAATATGTGTACATATATTCGAAATATATCCACATATATTTTGCGTATATTAAAAATATATAAATTTCCGTGGGGGATGTCAACAACATTAGGTCGTGGTTAGAAAAAGTCTGATAATTAAATAACACAATAAGGGTCGAGCTCACAGGAGACTCGTAAGATTCTTTGACGAAGCTTTTCATTCCCTACACTGCATTCCTTCTGACTTTCGTAAAAAGAGGACATCTTATATTTCTCTATTCTTTCGATCCCTTTGGCTCGTAAGAGCTGCAAGCTCTCGTTGCATTCCGTGGAGAACGAGCAACGAAGCTCATGACGAATGAGCGGGATATAAACCGGGTCGAACGACGAAGCGACAATGGACGATTCGCGTATATTTTTCCAAGCGTTACACACAGAAGTCATCCACGAGCTTTTTTTCGCTGTTAAAGACAAAGAAGTCTCGAGGGTATTTTCGAGCTCTTGGTATTGCCATTTCTTACAATTAACCCTTAAGCCCCCGTCTCTCACAATGAAAGCACCGATGCAGGATGCATTTCTTTATATAAGCCTTCGAAAGGTCGATCCAGTTATAAATGTCGAGGTATCGAAGTAAAGACCGTTGTTAACCGGAAAACAAGAGAGTCCTTGACTATCGGTGCACAATAATTTATCATCTGTCCTACGAGGTAATCATAATAATAGTACTTTACTGGATCATTGATACCAATTCGACGGTCATTTATACCAAACGCAGTAAATGTACTGAGAAAACAATGTACCAGGATTTGTCAACTGTTAACAAATGTAAAGTTAAATATGGCGAAATCAATTATTTGTTAATAGTTAATAAATTAAATAAATATTTTTTAACAGTTAATCAATTATTTTGACACAGATAAAATATTTATTAACGACTAACAAATTTTGTATTATTTAAGGAATATTTGAGTGAAAGGGCCAAATAAATATATTAATTTGCCACAAATAAACTGCACTCAGTCAAAAAATTAAAGGAACAGCAAAATTTTCGAGATTTTTCAGCGATTTTCCAAACTCTGTAACTTTGTTAATTTTGGTCGTAAAATTAAAAAAAAAAAGCATTTTGAAGCTTGAATCTTCTAGTTTTGGAATCTCAAGTCAAACAAATTTTGTGGGCATCACCCTCGACGCAGTCGAAAGAAATATCACGGTAAAAATGTTCTCGAAATTTTTGCTTTTTTCAAAACAGTCGATGGGCTCCAAAAAAAAATTCCGAACTTAACCAATCTATGAATCGTTCGGCTGAATTCTTTGGCTTCAATTTGCTTTTTTTGTTTTTGTTCTACGATCATTTTTTGCTGAAATATCGGCGATTGAACAAAAATTCGTCTTTTTTTCTTATCTTCGATATCTCTGGAACTAATAATTGTACAGCGAGTAGACGGTGAGTTTCGGAAACTTGAATCTACCCTCTATAAGTGCCTGATATTGTCGTAAATAAAAAAAAAATTGTTTCCATGCTTAATTTTGACTTGAAAAAGTTCAAAAAATCAGATTTTTTTCTTGTTTTAGAAAATCTATCACAACTTTGCAGATATTGCGAAAAATATCAATATTTTGAGGTCCGTTTTTAGCTCAATACATACCTAAAAACCATGCCAATTTTTAAAACAATCGGTCGAACCGTTTTTCGTGACCGAGTCATCAAACTTTTCGAACAATCGAAGGAACACGTTTTGGAGCCCATCAACTGTTTTTAAAAAAGCAAAAATTTCGAGAAAATTTTTACCGTGATATTTTACCTGCGTCGAGGGTGATACCCACAAAAATGTTTTGACTTAAGATTCCAAAACTAGAAGATTTGATCTTCAAAACGCTTTTTTCAAAAAATTTTTACGACCAAAATTAACTAAGTTACAGCCTTTGGGAAATCGCTGAAAAATCTCGAAAATTTTGCTGTTCCTTTCATTTTTTGACTGCGTGTATTTTCTCTGATTCTATAATTTAATTTCCGAAATTAACAGAGTTATAACCTAGTCAAGGCTGACAGAAGTGCCTTATTTTTTGTTTAATGTCCTTTTTCATTTTTTTCATTCTTTAATTGGCTTCCATGATAGGTCGAAAACAAGTCGACTAATTGAGCGGGAGTTGTGGACACACCCCTAGCATACATGTGCCTACAACCCCTATCACAATTGGGTTGAATTGAGTTTCGAATTTTTAAAGTGATGGACGATGTAGTCTTGTAATTTTTTATGCCCCAATGAATGATTAACCCTCGCTGGTCACTGCGGGTCAAATTGACCCGAGCTCTCATTTTGAGCTCAAACATTTGTAACTATCCAAGCCCTCGCGAGTTTTTCCTGGCCCTCTGGTGGATCTTTGAAGAATTACATTATTATTATATATTTTCGTAATTTACATGAAATCAAATACCTTTTTTGCAACGCATGCATTTGAAGTATTTTTTTTTCTTAAAGTACCATATATTGAGAGTATCGTGAAGAAATTTTTCCAAAAAATCTTTAAATCTGAAAGAGTTGCAATTTTTTAAGTAAAAAACTGGATTTTTGAAAGTCTTTCTTCCATGATTTTTTTTCCATGTGAATATTTTTAAAAAAACAATTCATTTATGTACTGAAGTTTTGGAAGATAATTCCTATTTTTTATTTTCAACCAATCGGATAGGTACTTTTTTTTGACAACCATCCAAAAAGTCGGTCGGGTCAAATTGACCCAGTGTGACCAACTTGGAATTATTTTGAGGTATGACGTTCATTGATCCCAAAAGAAGTTTTGTTTTGGTGGAAATTTCCATTTTCATTTTCATGAACGTTCAAAATGTTGATAAATTGCAAGTGTAATTTCGTTTAGCAAAAAATCACCATGAATGTGTATTTTTTTATGGAAGTCAATCACTTATAAAAACGGCTTGAGCTAAATCTTAAATTAGTTTTTCAACTTTTACATTTTTTACAGAAATAGCTCAAGTTGTCTACTATTGAATTTGTTACTAATTAACAAAAAGCTTTAGATTTTAACTAATAATTTTTTTGAATCTTGAGGAGAACGTTGTAATTTTATCGATATTTTAAATATTACTCTGAATTTTTAAAACAGTTAATGAAGTGTCTAAGTTTATTCGTTATTTAATTTGACAACATTCGATTAATTGCTTACAATTTCATTGAATTTCAATTTTTGTTCTAAAATGTGGCAAACGTTTCGGCTCCATTGATTTCCTAGAAATTGCACGGAATTTTCAAATTGCACAAAATCAATAAGAGGGTTAAAATTGAGACTTTTAATTTTTGTATCAAGATAATCCTCAGTATTTATTAGGGCGATTTTTTTTCGACTTTTTTAAATTTTCATCCCTCCCCACCTAAAATGCTGTTGCATATGTCTAAAAGAAACTACCCTGAAAGTTACAGCCCTTAATATTAATGTTAAGTACTCGCCCTTCGCGTGAAAAGATTTCCCATCTAAAATACACGTAAATAAAAAACTTTTTTCTTCAAATTGCTATAACTCCGCCGCATTTCATGCTATCATATTGTCCTTGGTCGCAATTTACGCAGAATATAACGGTCTTCAAAAGTGTCCTGAGCAGCATAAGTGTAATTTACACTGGTGAGATGGTACGAGTCACTAAAATTGATTTTGACCCACACTTCTCGTTTTTTTGCTGTTATTTTTGAAATGATCAGCGTTATCGAAAAATTGCAAAGGAAAGTTTTGTTGGAAATTTAATTTCCTACAAAAAAGGTCCTTTAAACCTACTTGAGAAAATTGATATTTCTTGAGATATTGAACCTTAATTTATTTGCGGTATAAAATTTTTACGGTTTATCGAACCAAAAGTTCTTAATTGTTGATATTCCATATCATTTCGCCACTGGTGATATGATATGTGATATGGTGATATGATATAGAATATCAAAAAATTGAAACTTTTGGTTCAATAAACCATAAAAATTGTATACCAAAACCAAGTTAAGGTCCAATATCTCAAGAAATATCAATTTTCGCAAGTAGGTCTAACGGACTTTTTCTGTAGGAAATTAAATTTCCAACAAAACTTTCCTTTGCAATTTTTCGATAACGTTGATAATTTCGAAAACAACAGCAAAAAAACGAGAAGTGTGGGTTAAAATCAACTTTAGTGACTCGTACCATCTCACCAGTGTAAATTACACTTATGCTGCTCAGGACACTTTTGAAGATCATTCAATTCTGCGTAAATTGCGACCAAGGACAATATGATAGCATAAAATGCCGCGGAGTTATAGCAATTTGAAGAAAAAAGTTTTTTATTTACGTGTATTTTAGATGGGAAATCTTTTCGCGCGAAGGGCGAGTACTTAATATTAATATTAAGGGCTGTAACTTTCAGGGTAGTTTCTTTCAGACATATGCAATAATATTTTAGGTGGGGAGTGAAAAAAATTAAAAAAGTAAAAAAAAAAATCGCCCTAGTATTTATGTATTACTTTATATCACTCTTCGATTTTTGCTGAACATCATATTAATTACGGTATAAAACTTTACAAATCTAAAGTTTCTTCCTAATTTTTCTTCATATAGTTCACAAACTTCCTCAAAGCAACTTTTCCACAAATAGAATTTCGTGAACCATGAAAAGAGGTGAAAAAGCGAACAAAATTTCCAACTTTGTTTCTTGAGATGAGCAAAATATCAAAAATCATGAGAGCCATAAATCATGCATTCATAACTCAACTAAAAAAAATATCTCACACGAAACTTATAATTAAAGTTTTTTACAGATAAAAAAATTTCGAAACATACTTTAAATAAACTCTTGGACAAAAATCCTGTTTCGTGAAATTTTATACATTTTGCAATTTCCAAAAATACCCAGAAAATTCGATTTCTGGATGAGAATATTGCTTTAAGGTGGATTCTCCATAAACAATCTCTTTCCACTTCGATGGTTCAAACAAAAATCCATCTTTCGAGGTATTATTGAATTTCGAATGGAGCAGATAAGAGAAAAAAACATTGACATCAAACTTTCTGCAATAAGAATTGTGTGTTTGTCATGTTTTTCCAGTGGGACGAATAATTCGTTTATGACGTTGCACTCAACGCTCGCTTACCGCTTACTTGCACTTTGGAAAAGTTTGCTTACACGTTTCGATGGATTCGAGATTTTTCAGTATCCGAGATGCTTCATTCGAGGCTTCGGTGCTTCGGTTAACTTTCTTCTTTCTCTCTGGGGAATTTTTGACTCAACTTTTACAAACTCGGCCAACGTGTCAGCGCGTTTTCGAAGAATTTCTTACAGTGCACACACACACACACACACACACACACACACACACACACACACACACACACGCGCGCGCGCGCGCACGCACGCACGCCCGCACGCACACACACTCGCACGCACGCGCACACACACACACGAACACGCACGCACGCACCCACACACACACACACACACACACACACACACACACACACACACGCACACACACACACGCACACACGCACACACGCACGCACGCCCGCACGCACACACACTCGCACGCACGCGCACACACACACACGCACACGCACGCACACACACACACACGCACACACACACACGCACGCACGCCCGCACGCACACACACTCGCACGCACGCGCCCACACACACACGCACACGCACGCACCCACACACACACACACACACACACACACGCACGCACGCACGCACACGCACACGCGCACGCACGCACGCACGCACACACACACACGATTATATGAAATACTCGGTTTATCCATCCCGACTGAAATAACGCTCTCATATCCCGTATGTCATAACTCTTAACCCAGTTTTCGGACGTCGACGATTGTGCAGTATACCGTTGGAGTTTTATGCAGCATCTTCATAACGATCGAGTATCGCAATATTTACATACGAAAGATATTTATCCAACGATTTTTCCTCGCAACCATAAATAAACGATCGTTCAATCATTCTGGAGCAATTCAAAATTCTGACTCCTCAGTAAGCGCTAACATTAATTGACAATAAAAAATTATTTTTTCATGGCGATATATGAGGCATTCTCCGTAACTTCCGCCACTTTCTTTTTCGACCCTCTCAGATCCGTCCCATGACTTGTCACAGTTTAGTCCCACTTGAAAGTAGTCTCTGCGATTTTTTTCAGATTTTTTTAGCGGTGAATTAAGGAGTTGCATAATTTTTTCGAATCCATAAATAGCTTTGAACGGAGAGGATGTACCAAAAAATATTCCTGCAAAAAAATTAGGTTTTTCCATCAACTGTTGAATGCAATATGTGTTATATTTTTATTCGTGTTGCCAAGACTATTTTCTGCAAAAAAAAAAATGAAAATTAACTTTTTTCGCAACTTCAATTCTACTGTCAATTTTATACACTCTCTAATGGTATTAATGGGACGTACAGAAAAATCCAAAATACGGCTACTGATTTTTTCCGAGGTTAAAAAAATGTTATTCACGTAACTTTATGCAACTTTTTTGTGAATAACATTTGTTTAATCTCGAAAAAAATCAGTAGCCGTATTGCAGATTTTTCTGTACATTTTACTAATACTATTAAAGATTGTATACAATTGACAGCAGACTTAGAGATGTCAGACCGTGCGAAAAAAATTAATTTTCATTTTTTTTGCAGAAAATAGTCTTTGCAACATGAATAAAAATGTAACACATATTGCATTCAATAGTTGATGGAAAAACATAGTTTTTTGTGGGAATATTTTTTTTGTACCTCCTCTCCGTTTTAAGCTATGTGGATTCGAAAAAAATATATGCAACTCCTTAATTCACCGTTGTAAAAATCTGAAAAATCGCAGAGGCTACTTCCAAGTGGGACTAAACTGTCCCATAACTGTGACAAGTTATGGGACAGATCTGAGAGGGTCGAAAAAAAGAGGTGGAATTGACGGAGAATGCCTCATATATATCATAGGCGATATATGTCAAAATGGCGACTGTCTAGCGTTTTTCCGATAACGCCTTTATTTCTGGAAGGTTAACGGCCGAACCAACGGTTCCTATAATTTTTGAGTCATGATGAGACACCAAAGTTTTTTCGATTATATATAAGAATAGCTGTGGAAGTACGTAGGACTTTTTTGGTATGTTGTTCTTTGTTACAATGACCCATTTCTAATTCAAAAAGTATAAAATGCCATGAAAAAATGGTCAGGAAATTGTTTATATAAAGGAACCATGCAATATAATGAAAAAATCCTACGTAACGCTTTAGAGAATGTTCTTTTGAATGTACAATTGAAATTCCAAATGAATCGGTTGAAATTTGGTTGAATTATAAGTTCGGCCGCCTTGAAAAATGTAGTTCTGAGATAAACGCGTTTAAAGTTTGTAAAAATCTCGCTTCCGGTGAAGAGGAATTGCACTAGAATACGAAAATCGAGTACTTCTGGATTTCTTACGCTCATAACTATTTAGAATATAAGTCTAAACATACTATCATACTGCTACCTTTTTAACCAAAAAAAAAAGAAGATTTTTTGACTGTTATAGGGGTGGAAAAATTTTCGATGTTCTTGGAATTTTTTTATAGGCATAACTAATTATTGAAGGATTGGCTTATTATTATTTCATTGAGTATTTATTGAATTTATTTCACAGAAACTTTTATTGAAATATTCTCTCAATGATAGAAAAATTCCTCCCCTCTGTCCCATTAATATCTTGGTGGAAAGTTATCTGAGTATTACAAGAAATCAATATCTATACGAATGTAGCTATCGTTCCCCATTTTTTAAATATTTATAAAATAGCGACGAATTGATTTTTCTCTTAATTTTTAAGGCCCTTTTTTTATTCAAGCAAGTTTTTGAAAATACTAATTATATAAATTTTGGAAATCAGCAACGCATAGACTTAGCCACTGCGTTTACAAATATTAAAAAAAAAAAAAAAAGAAAGAAAATGGAGGTAAACGAAAAATTATATAAGCGAATGTGGGGCAAAATGAGCATCTCATGGCAAAACGAATAGCCTCCAAAATGGTAAAAAAACATTGAAGACTCAAAAATCTAGAAAAGGAGGGAATTATTATTATAAAGATCGTAATCGATTTAGATAATGAAATTTTCATGACAATTCCCTATCGCGAGTTGAAAAGTAAAAAATGGTGATGTTCATCATACAAAAAAAAACAGCCCAACATGCTTTAATGGTATTATGGTAACCCACTTTTGCCAAAACATCTGCAATCATCCAAGGATCAAAGCAAAATGAGGTACACGGGGCAAAACGGACTACTCCATAATAATCGCGAAGAAAAAAATTAAATAATGCAACTACGATTAGAGTTGAATTCCGCAGAACATGCAAGTATTTTGGATATTACAAAATGACAGGCTTAGAAACGAAGGAAATAATTTTTTAATGTCCTTCTTCGTGTACTCGATTTTCGAAAAAACAATATTTAGGGTGGTTCCCATTTTGCCTCCGACATTTTTTTTTTTGACGCGCAATAAAATCGATACAAACATTATTTTTAGACTTAAAGCAACAATGTTGTACTAATTTTGTTCTGCGCTACGCATAGTGTAAAATCGTCCTAGCTGCATTATCTTTTTATGGTGTCCAATTTGCCCCACATTTCCCTACTTTGAAAATATGTGCTTTAAGGTAATGCAAAATGTTTTTTTTTAAATTTTTACAACGGCCTTCCCTCTTAACGACCAATAAAGAAACTATATTGGCATTTGAAATCACAAAAAAAAGCTGTTCGGTTACATTCGATTTTTATCACTCTGATACGGGTGTTTTTAGCCTCGAATGAGGGTGGTCCATATTCCCCCTATCAGTATATACTTCCGTGTATTATCAGGGGGCTTCCGGGCTTTATTCTTGCACACAGGAAAAATGTATTGGACGCGTGATTCTACGTATTCTGTGCGGTATCACGTAACGCAGAATAATTTGAAAAATTGTCGACGTGTGCTTCGTCGTACGATAAAATATGGATGCTCATACTTATATCATGGAAGAAGAAGATTATCCATTTATATGGATATATATGGGGCATTCCACACCGATTCGACCTGGGTCTGACTCTTCACCGCTCCGATCTTATCTGCGATTTTTTATGGTTTTGTAGTCCCTCTGAAAAGCACTTAGGATTTTTTTCAGATTTTTTTGGAGCGATTCGACTTAACTGTAATTTTATAAACAAATTATTTTGAGCCTAAATTTAAAAGTCTGAAATAAATCACAAAAATCCCGTTTTTTATATGAAAAATTTCAAGCGCTGAGACAAAGTTGGCAGGGGTTTCTTTCTATTTATAAAAAGCTTTTTGGAATTTTTTTTTTTTAACAGAAAGAGAAACCTGAATTGAGTGGGCCCTCATACAAACTTTTTTTTTCAACACTTTCAATTCATACAAAAATATTTATTTCAGGTCACTCCTTCTATTAAAAAAGAATTATTATCCAATCGATTATTCGATTAAATTATCTTATAATATTGTTCTATTTAAAAAAAATCATAAAAATATATTTATTTCAGGTTGCTCCTTCTATTAAAAAAAAAATCGAAAAAGCTTATTATAAATAGAAGAAAACCCCTGCCCACTTTGGCTCAATGCTTGAAATTTTTCATATAAAAAGCGGGATTTTTGTGATTTTTTTCAGTATTTTAAATTTGATCTAAAAATAATTTGTTTATAAAATTACAGTCAAGTCAAATCGTTCTAAAAAAATCTGAAAAAAATCCTGAGTGCTATTCGAAGGTACGACAAAACCATAAAAAATTGCGAACGAAATTGGAGAGGTGAAAGGTCTCAGACCCAGGTCGAATCGGTGTGGAATGCCCCATATATGCATATTATATATCAATAGTTGTGCGCGTAATGTTATCATTATTATATCGTGGTAGTAAAAGGAAAATCGGCAATGGCACCACACCCCCGATACATATGTAGCCGCGGTATGCGAAACCATCCCCGATAGTCCGCAATGCGGATCTTCTATCCAGTCGTTCGAATGTGAAAGCGCCCGAGCTCGTGCTCTCGGGGCTCGAAGAGGATTCGCAAAAAAATTGTTCGCAACTATCTCCCTTTCTATTCTGGACAACGTGAAAAAAAACGAGGGTGGGGGATAAATGGGTCTCTAGAACGCTTGCCTCATTGTGGTCATCAGTCTGGCTTTTCGTTCTCGACATCGGTCTTTCTCATTCCTTTAGTTGGTTCCATTTCCCTCCCTTCTCGCCCTTTTCTCTCTCTCTCTCTCTCTCTCTCTCCCTCTCTCTCTTTCTCTCTCTCTCTCCTCTCTCTCTCTCTCTCTCTCTCTCCTCTCTCTCTCTCTCTCTCTCTCTCTCTCTTCGTACATGCCTCTCATCTTTATCCAGCCTCTTCCTTGCCCTTCCTCTTCATTCACAACCTCCACCTCCTTCTGTGTACCCGATGCTTGCCAAAGCGAGATGCTATATTTTTCGAGCAAAGAGAACGCGATTACAAGCCTCGACCTGTGACCCAATGACCTCCTTACAAGGCCAATATTCCCTGTTAAGCAAACCACATACGAGAGGTCGAAAGTCCTGCAGGATATCATCAACCAATGGGCAATCAACCGATGAACGAGCCATTGAATTAGGAATGGTCTGAAGGCATCAGAATTATTAAAATTATAGAAGTTATAAAATAGTACATTACATCACTCGTCAGAAAATGTTTTTACGTTGAGTGATGTACAATATTTTATATCACGAGGTGCAATATGGACGTTTTCACGTCCGCTTGCGGACGTAAAAGCGTCCATTATTGTACTGAGTGATATAATAGTACATTACATCACGAGGACGTAAAAACATTTTCTGACGAGTGTGAGTTTGCAGAACGAGCCGAAGGCGAGTCCTGCAATCACACTCATCAGAAAATGTTTTTCCGCCGAGTGATGTACGATATTTTATATCACGAGGTGCAATATGGACGTTTTCACGTCCGCTTGCGGACGTAAAAGCGTCCATTATTTCACTGAGTGATATAAAGTATGTTATGGTAAACGCTTTCTCGTTCTTAATTTTCGAACGACCGATGTGAAACTTACAAAAATACAACGAATCCTGGAATCAAGAATTAACGGAGCAGACAAAAATTTGTGAAATTTAGAATGTCTACACTGGTTCTTCAGAACGGTTCTTCACTCTTGTCGCTTCTCCCATGAAGAAAATTGAATAAGTTACTTTTATTTCACTCCGTGCGTAAAGTGGGCACTTAAGAGAGATGTATTTAAGATAAAACCTATTTTCATTCCATGCCAGGGATGCAAATTTCAATGCCATAAGAAAATATGAAAAAATCCTGAAAATTGGACATTTGCACATCGATCGATTTTTGCCAAATTTAATAACGAATAACCTCAATAGCTATATTAGCTCTGTGCAGAGTTTCAGTGCAATATCTTGAAAATTGCGTTTACGCTATTTTTCAAGAAATTAAATTTTTTTTTAAATTTTAATCCCTTGATGAATTTTCGCCAAATGCAATAGCGAACAACCTTAATAGCTATACTAGTTCTGCACAAAGTTTCCGTGCAATATCTTGAAAATTGTGCAAGTGAGAGCGTTTACGCTATTTTTCAAATAATTCAAAATTTCATAAAAATTTAATCGATTTTTGCCAATTTCAATACCAAACAACCATAATGGCTGTATTAATTCTCTACAAAGCTTGAGTGCAATATCTTGAAAATTTATGTCATTTTTGCAAAAACGAAAAAAGTCGATAAAATCTGAACGTCTTTTAGAATTAAATCGAAATTTTTTTTATGATGAAGAGTAATTCCTACTCGACAAGTCTGCCAAACTGCAGCGCGATACCTCTAAGCGTTCTCATGTTTTTAATTATTTACATTTGAAATTCAAGGTACACACACACACATTCATCGGGACATTTTTTCTAAATATGATTTCTCGATGTTTTGGAACATTTTGAACACATTGGCATCAAAATCTAGAAAAAAAAATTTCACGAAAACAAAGCTTCCTTTATGAGGAAGCAAAGGCAATTGATTTTGTTTTCATGTTTCATCCTTTCGTTCAATTATTGAAAGTGCATGCCCAGAGTGTTGAGAATGAAGAGAAAAAAATATTTTCTAAAAAATTTAACCCACGGGAAGCGAAAAAGAAGCCCTACCTTGTTTATTTCATACGTTTGAAACAAATAATTATGATTTTTCAGTTTAACTAATTCCCTGTTTATTCTTTTATGTTTCAGGTGAGTCGAGATAAACAAGTGTCAAGCTGTCTTGCGAACCCTTAAAATCTCCTCATATTGTCGGTAAGATAAATGTGAAATTTATTTTCATGCAGTTATTTGTATTCCAGTAATTTATATTCAGGTCAGTTACACCTCTTTCCTAACTAATCGTAAATGAAAAATAAATTCTAACGCCTATCGCAAATGATTAAATCTTATGATAGTTCAGGAGAAATATCCAGAATGTATTTAAAAAAATCGCAATACATCACGTGAAAATAATTTTTTAAATTAAATTCACACTGAGAAAAAAAAATGTTGGAATCAACTAAATCTGTCATTCAATACGTCCAAACGAATATTTAGTTGGTACAATTCAATATTATTCAGGCAAAAAAATATTGAATTGTACCAACTAAATATTCGTTTGGACGTATTGAATGACAGATTTAGTTGATTCCAACATTTTTTTTTCTCAGTGCACTCGTAAAATTTTGTCCCCAAAATCTTTAGGGGAGAAAAAAATTCTAGGATAAACATTAGTGACTAATATTCGATATTGAAATATTTAGAGAAGGTAACATTTCAATATCTGTATAATACTAAAAATATTTGCAGATCCTTTCGATGAAATAGTTGCTATTTCGATAAAATAGCGACGAAGCCATGACTGCTCTTCATTCCCGTAGTAAAAAAGTCCATTGAATCGCCAATGGCAACCAATGGTCCTCACACGACTCCATTGGACAATGAATGGGGACCCATTGAGATTTCCGCATTTTTCAATGGCGTATAGGAACGACCATTGATCAGTGAATGGATATCCATTGAAAAGTCACCATTGCCCAATGACGTCCATTGGACAGCAAATGCGGATGAACCGAATGATCACCATTACTCAATGATGCCCATTGGAAAGCAAATGCTGATGGACCGAGCCATCAGCATTGCCCAATGATGTCCATTGGAAGGCAAATGCTGATGAACGAAACGATCAGCTTTACCCAATGATGTACATTGGGAAGTAAATGCGGATGCACTGAATGATCAGCATTACCCGAAGATGTCCATTGGAAACCGCGTCGCGTTAGTTCCGAGACTCGGCGCGAGATGTCGCAGGACGGCAACCCGCTGAACTCCCATACGGATTATGCGAAGAGTATGCTTATCTAGACGAGTGTGAGCGCGGAATATTAGCAGAAGTCGGTGTCCAAAAAATCCATGCAAGGAGTTCTTGCCGACTGATGCCCATGGGATAATCCCTATTCCGTTTGAAATGGGGAATTCAATCCTCATTGGAAAATCCCTATTCGATTTCAAATGGGGAATTCAATGGCGAAAATGTCCTTGGGCAATTGGGCATTCATCTCCATTGGTTATTTTGGCAATGGGGAATGAATGGCGATTTTTCAATGGCGACGAATGGAGTTTTTTACTATATGAAAGAATCTCCATTGATTATCGCCATTCATTCCCCATTGCCTACAAAAACCAATGGAGATGAATGTCGAATTGCCTATGGGGATTTTCTTCATTGAATCCCCATAGGATAATCCCCATTCCGTTTTAAATGAGGAAGTCAATCCTCATTGAAAAATTCTCATTCGATTTCAAATGGGGAATTCAATGGTGAAAATCCCCTTAGGCAATTCGGCATTCATCTCCGTTGGTTATTTTGGCAATGGGGAATGAATGGGGATTTTTCAATGGCGACGAATGGAGTTTTTTACTACGGGTTTTAGCTGGTCTAGGCTGCGATCGATCAAACGGATCCAATTACTGTCATCCAGTGTTTACTCTTCCCATTGTCTCTTCACATCATTTCCGTGAAACGATGTTTTTTTTTGTTATTTACAGAAAAAAAAATTCACAATGAAAAATAAAATTTGAGGAATGAATAGCATACAGAACTGAAACGATATATAGAACAAAAGCCTGCTAGATCTCCCTTGGTTCAGATTGGAAAAACAGAGAACTGGAATAATTTCCAAAATTAGCTGTCCAAATAAAAAATTCGTAAATCCTTTCCTTAAAAAAAAAATAATTACTATTGCTACAAGCGTTTCCATTGTTTGACTGTGATTACCCTTTCCATGTAAACATATGGATAATTCATTCCCGTTCAATTATATCCACAATTTTATCAGCCCGTGATTGATGGATGCTCTCGTGATTGGCTCTCTGCATTGATGATTATTTTTCGATAATGCTAAAATCTACGGGATACTACGAAGTTTCCCCTCGAATGAGTTCCAATAAAATATCTAGGACCAGAACGAGATGCTCTGGATTCAGCAACCCCACTTACAGGGATTTCCCTCGGGATGTGTAAGTAATTGCATTCTTCTGATACTTGACGAGAATGATCGATCCCTAATGGAGCCAAGAGTATGAAAACCCTTAAGGAAGAAGTCAATAAATGGCGGTGGAAAAATCTCGAAACTCTCAGTGCAGAGCTAAAAGTTTCAAATGGTGATTCTCACACAATTTCCTATATATGTGGCATTCCACGGTATTTCGATCAAAATCTTACCTTGATGATTTCGATTTTCCTCTCAATTTTCTATATAAATAAGGACATTGAAAAACAAATTCCCAAATTTTTTCAGAATTTTTCGGTCACGCGTTTTTTGTATTTATTTATTTTTTTTGTATTTATTTATTGTTTGGATTTATTTATTAAAAAAAAAAAATTAACTCATAGAGTATTAAAATCTCCATTTTGGAAAAAGCTCAAATATTTTATTCTATTTTATTAGATTATTCTGAATTTTTTCAGATTTTACAAAGAGGTCCCTTAAAAAAAAA
Organism: Alloplasta piceator; assembly: GCA_946863875.1. NCBI lineage: Eukaryota > Metazoa > Arthropoda > Insecta > Hymenoptera > Ichneumonidae > Alloplasta > Alloplasta piceator. The sequence goes on from OX333073.1 coordinate 47,530,179, forward strand.
AAAAAAAAATCCATCGAACGCGTGACCAAAAATTCTGAAATAATTTATAAAAATATATTTCAATGTGTTTTTTTTAATAAAAAATCTAGTGAAATATCGAAATCATCAAGGTAAGATTTTGATCGGAATGTCGTGGAATGACACGACAAAATCTTGTTTCCATGATTTCGATTTATCTCTTAATTTTTTATATAAAAGAACACATTAAAAAAAAAAAATCCTAAATTTTTTCGGAATTTTTCGGTCACGCGTTCTTTGGTTTTTTTTTCTTTTAAAGTGACCCTTTTGTAAAATCTGAAAAAATGCAGAATAATCTAATAAAATATAACAACATTTTTGGGCTTGGTTCCAAAATATAGATTTTAATACTCTATGAGTACATTTTTTTTTCTTTCAATTTTTTGAATTTTACTCATAGAGTATTAAAATCTCCATTTTGGAACGAAGCCCAAAAAATTTGTTATATTTTATTAGATGTTTCTGAATTTTTTCAGATTTTACAAAGTTGTCCCGTTTTTATTAAAAAAAAAAAATAAATCCAAAAAACGCGTGACCGAAAAGTTCTGAAAAAATTTGGGAATTTTTTTTTCAATGTCCTTATTTATATAAAAAATTTAGAGGAAAATCGCAATCATCAAGGTAAGATTTTGATCGAAATACCGTGGAATGCCACATATATATATATATATTAAGGTGGTTCTTATTTAGAGCTCGGACGAATTTTTTATCAGACGCCCCCCAAATCGAATCCAAATCATTCAAAAACAATACCCTAATTTTTTTAGATTTTTATCCAGATTCTAACTCCTCCCGAAAATAGGGTAGATTTCCCCATTTGAAATACACGTGTTTTGGCCATATTCTTAGGATATATTTTATTCTAAATGTCATAATTTGTAACAAAATGCCTAACTGCAAGATTTTAGTGTTTCATCGGTGCTATTATTTGGAGAACCATTCACATTACCGTACGGGTCAATCGAGACGAATTACAATTCGTCTAAATTGACCCGTATGATAATGAGATTTATTCCTCAAATAGTGGCACCACTGAACACTTGAATCTTGCAGTTATCGATTTATTAAAAAATTATTACACTTAGAATAAAATATATCCTGCGAATATGCCCGAAACACGTGTATTTCAAATTAGGAAATCCAACCTCTTTTCGGGAGGAGTTAGAGTCTAATTAGGGTATTGTTTTTGTCTAAAAAAAAATTCTCCGAAATTTTGAAAAATCTATTGTGGTTGGAAGGGTTGAGATAAAAATCTTAAAAAATTCTGAAAGACTGCTTTCAGTACGAAAAAAAAAAAATTTCAATAAAATCAAAAATAAAAAAATGTCGGTTTCGTATGGAAGGCTCCATATATATATTAGGGTGATGCGTTTCAGGGCAACTTTTTTTTTTTACCCATCGTGCCCGAAAACCTTTAGTTGGTACCCAAAAACAAAGTTTTGTGAAAGGGGGGTGTTGTCAAAAAATATTTATAGGTCGCGGATCAAAATTGAAGGTTCCCATTTGATTAACATTGAAAAAAAAATTCTCATTTTTAGTGTTACCACTCCGCGAATTTTGATATTGCGATATTTTCCAAGTGGGTTCTTATAGGAAATATGATACTCTATAATAAAGTCCATTGAGCCATATCCGTAAATTCAACCGTTTCAGCGGTATCATTATTTCAAGTAAGTATTGTATGAAAATATTTATTCAAACGGCTGTAACGCCTAAGCTAATAGATATATCGAAAAAATTCCAATGAGAACTTGGTAGAGAAAGTAATTTGCTACAAAAAAGTCCAGAAAGCCGAGTCCGTAGATTCAACTCTTTCTCAGCTGTAGGTGGATGAAGTAAAATAAATAGATTTTTTTCGGTTTATTGATTTATTTGCATAGGGAATTCTTTGTGACATTTGTCGAATGGTTTTTCTGATGATTTTTTACATGCTATCTCATATCAAATGAAGTTCGTGTGATTGGATAAAACAAAAAAAATATCTATTTATTTGACTTCGTTCACTTATACCTTAGAAAGAGTTGAATTTTTTGGACATGGCTCAATGAACTTCATTGTGGAGTATCATATTTCCTACAAGAACCTACTTGGAAAATATCGCGATATAAAAATTCGCGGAATGGAAACACTAATAATGAGAATTTTTTTTTTTCAATGTTAATCAAATGGGTAACCTTCAATTTTGATTCGCGACCTCTAAATATTTTTTGACAACAGCCCCCTTTCACGAAACTTCGTTTTTGGGTACCAACTAAAGGTGTTCGGGCACAATGGGTCAAACAAAAAGTTGCCCTGAAACGAATCACCCTAATATATATGTTTACATAGTTAACCAGGTGCATTTCGAATCTCTTGAAAAAACTGGGGCAATGTCAACGGTGCGTGTTGAAACCAAGTATGACTTTGAGGGTATATAGAGCGTCGACACTCGGAAGTTTCATTAGTAAGGTATTTCAACGGGGTTCTTTGAGAGGGAGGATAGTTCAAGGGGGTCGAGCCAGAAGGTTTCTTGGCGGAACGCAGCATAGCAGAATGAAGGGAAAAGTTCTTCTGGGCTGTTTCCATCATTATCGTTGGACCGTCTCTTTTCCGGGGAACATAAAAAAGAGAGGGCGAGAGAGAGATTAGGAACGAACGATTTTTTCATCATCTAGAAGATTAGACATTATCTAGACGATTAGATGAAACGTCGCAAATGGCGATAATCCCATTATCCGACCAGTAGTGACTCCGTACACGTCCAAGTCCAGATTACCCAACATTTAATCATTGAGACATGTTTTCCGATGAAGTGACTTGGAAAAGAAGAGAATTTTCGAGAGTTGTGAAGAGGGATGATATGAGAGATAAACAATTTTTAAAACTACTCACTTCGTCATTCTTCGTTAACAAAGCGTAGACGTATCGATGACGTGACATGACCTTTTCTCTGGACCTAAAGTCGATATTAAATGTTTCTGAAAGGGCACGAAAATCTAACGATTCCCGAAAATGAGACCCAAACTCTCTCATCTAAAAAGTGACAACACCCGACTTTCAATGTCGTGAAAATTCTAGGGAAGCCCTGTCTTAAGTCGGGACCTCGTCGGGCTTGGACGTGGATGCCCTATCAGGAATTGGCCTCACACCACCAGGTTGGGCCCTGAAAGGGCAATGCCAAGGTTGCCAGGCCCATTTACAATATGGCTGACCTAAGGCAACCCGTTGAGGACCTTGTCGGACTTGAACGTGGATGCCCTGTCATGAATTGCCATAATACCGCCAGGATGGGCCCCGACATGGCAGTGCCAAGGTTTCCAGGTTTACTTACAATATGGCTGACTTAAGGCAACCCGTTGGGGACCTTGTTGGGCTTAAATCTGGATGCTCTGTCATGAATTGCGATAACGCCGCCTGCAGGTTAGGTCGTGACAGGGCAACGCCAAGATTGTCAGGCTTACTTACAATATGGCTGACCTAAGGCAACCCATTGAGGACCTTGTCAGGCTTCGATCGGGCAATCCATATTTAAAGAAGTCGGTATAATTACAACAGAACCAAATCGGGCCCAAGTCGGGCAAAAGTATCGGCGCCCTAATTATTTCAAACATGACACGGACGAGGCAACCTTTTGAGGGCCTAAACGGGCTTCACGGGGAGTTAGTTCCGAGACTCGCCATGAGATGTCGCATATGGCATGCGCTCGCTCGCATACGGAATATGAAAATAGTATGCTTATATAGCCGAAGTGGGAGTATTCGATACCGCAGAGTCAGGCCTCTAAGGAAGTCATGCCTCGAGGGAAGTCATACCCGCAAGATTTCTACACAGAAATCTTCTTCTTTATACTATTTTTTTGTAAAAGTTCTCTTGAAGAATTATTAATAATATATTATTATTAATAATTATTAATAATAATAATTATATTGTTACCATTATTGAAATAATTCAATTTTACTATCTACACGTATAGCGATACTACGTACGTGCTAGGGCCCTGATAGGGCTTGACCATGGGCTTGTCGTGTCTTCGATATGGCAAACGTGAGGTGGTTGTGAAGGCCCTCATTTGGCAACCTTCTAAGGCCCTTGTCGAAAAAGCGTGACCGTCCATTCAGGGGCCCTATTGGGATAACAGTCAAGGTCCCGAAGTAAGTTAGGGAAAACCGATCGTGCCTAGTCGGGGCCTCAATCAAATTCACGCACGGGGTAGCCTAAAATGGCCCGCTTTTAATTCATCTACCTTTTTTTATTTTGTGTTCTTGTTGTTGATGGTATTTTTTTTATTGTGACATGACATATTTCCCTAAGATCCTTCGTTTATAGTCAGTCTCTACTCACAGAATGTACTCGCAATGTTTGGTCTTCAGCTATAATTTCGAGTAGGGAAAAGAAGTCCAAATTGATTTCCTTAAGAGAAAATAGCTTTTTCAATTTTGCCAATTTATGAAGTATTTCAATTTTTAATTTTTCCTCCCAGTGTTTCAGTTATAATTTCGAGTAGGGAAAAGGTGTCCGAATTGATCTTCTTAAGGAAAAAATGCTTTTTCAATGTAAAGGATCAAGATATAATTTTTTTTTCTATTAATATGCAGTGAAATTGTCTTTATTTAACTAATACTTTTACGATTTTGATAAGTATTTAAACTTTCAATTTTAGAGTTGTACCCACGTATGGATAAAGCCACCCACCCAATATCAAGTAAAATAATTCCCGCGTATCTACTATTGAATTGAAATGATGCAACATACATTTTTAAAAATTGTATTACAATAAAAAATTAAAACAGTCTTAGGCCTGAATTTTAAGATCTCTTAAGATCGATCTTAAGATCAAACTTAAGATTGAACTTTCATTGAACTTAATCTGGAACTTAAGAACTTAAGTTCTAATTTATGATGAATCTCAAGTTTGAAATTAAGTGTCATTGTAAGTTTATACTTAAATTCAAACTTTAGTGCGAATTTCAGATCGATGTTAAGTTCAGTCTCAAATTTGATTTGGAATTTGAATTTAAGATTCATCTTGAACTCCAATTTAAGTTGGATCGAACTTAATTATTTTGACAATTAATGTCAAAAAACACGTTCGAAGGAGGCGATGAAAGAAGTTTGATGGAACTTAAGTTCAAGCTCAAGATGGATCTTAAGATCAAACTTGACTCCAAATTTAAGTTTGAACTTAAGATTCATCTCAAATTGGAACTCAAGTTCGATCTTAAGCTCCGACTCGAGTTCAATGAAAAGTTTGAGCTTAAGTTTGATCTTAAAATAGATATTAAGATCTTAAAATTCGGGCCTTAGACTTGAACACTACAAAAGTCACTTATGAATCTGCAACCGCATCTACAACAAAGTAAAATTTTTGGGGTAGGAAATGATCCGGTGATTATTTTGTACTCACGGTGAGGGATCGTTTTGCCCCAACTAACATTCTAACGCATGATGGGTAAGACTAACCTCAACTAAACCGATTTGAATCAAATCAACTTACAATCATACATTCTGGATGAACTATAATCTGCGTCAACAATAGGCAAATACTAAAAACATAGATATCGTGAATGTGCAAAATGAACTCACCTTGATGATGGGGACTGACCACTGGCCACTATATTTACTAGCGTTCACAGTATGACCTTCGTCGTTTGCTAGATTAAGCTACTGGGTTCGATAAAATCAGTAGGGATCGTTTTAGCTATGGGGGTCATTTTTAACTTTTTCCCCCACTATTCCCGTCTTCGCATCAGAATTCAATGTCATCAAATTGAAAAGTTATCTTATTGGGTCACGGGTGTCTTATTAGGTAAATTCCGTTGGGTTGAAGGTTTAAGCTTGAAGGCTACACGGTGATTGAAGGGAGCATTTTTTAATTTCCTGGTTTTCGGATAATGCTTTTCGAATACCGTAGCGCATCGTTTCTCGTTTCCATGCTCCTTCGTTGCGCCATCACACTTTAACGGGGCATTATTCTTTCACCGCGGTGACACGATGATTTACGACAGTGCATTAATCGCCCGAGTAGCTTTCTTGCTTTTTCAACGCGAGAAGTTAAGAAGCCTTTCGCATGTGTTAGTCACACCAGTATAGAGTTCAACTTTCGAAGAGGTTAAAGTACTTTCGGTTCTTTCGATTGTTTGTTGAAAGTGCTTTCATTGCAGACAAAATTTAATCGTGCATTCTGCATCGAATCCAATGAAGAGCTTATCCTTAAATAAGGCACTAGAATTCACCAAGGTTACCCATGATAAAACATCGGACTGCTGGTTAAAATTGAATCCAACGATCCAGGAGTAAGCTTGATGTGCTGAGCTGGTACCGTTCAAAGTTTCGGTTCGACCATCGATCATGTCGCCTTTAATAAAGCTTTCGACGTCGAAACCAATTTCAAAAATGACTGGAGAAAAAGCTCATTGGAAAGAGAGATCGATGGAGCCGAAGTTTAATGAAGAAGTTGATTAAAGTCGAGCATCCCCGAGCTGGATGCTCTCAGCTCTTTCTTTTGATGACCTCGACATGCACAGAGACCAACCGATAATATTTATTTGATATCTTTGTGGTAAACTCATTGAATCTAATCATGAGAACGGAGAGTTCCATAAAGTGGACTCTTCTTTGATCCACCTTTATGGATTTGTAATTCAATGTTTGATGAACCATTTCCCAGGGAATTGTTTCCATGTCTATGCTGTCATGAGCAATATCGATAATGCAAACCGGATGTTCGATGCGAAACATTTGAATTTCTCGGGAATATGTCTCTCTCACATTCGTACAGAGTCTCTATAAATAATATTCTTCGTTTCGTAACAGCACTCGACAACTCAGTCACTGGAGAACGAGTGGCGACATACTGCTCGAACTCTATCATCCCCTAACCCTCCTTATCGCAACTTTTAACGTACGATTTTCCACCACTTCTCGACTGTAAAGCTCTCGTTCGCCCATCGATTTATCCTCCTCTCAACCCGTGGGTGCTCCTCTTCGTTCCGTACACTTCACCCTCTGCCTTCGTACACTCCAACCTCTTTTTTGTCCTCACCTTCTACCACAGTTCCGAGTCACTTGCTCTCAGTTGCTTCTCCCTTCATCCCCATAAGTGCGAACACTTTTGATCAACGTTACATAACACTTTGACAAAAATAACCTGCTATTTGATGTTCGAAATGAAAAATGTAATTGCAAAGAAAAAACAAGAAATTAATTACCAAGGAAATGTCTCGAGAATACGACAAAATTGCAATGCTGACTTGCATTCACTGCGAGAGTCTGCTGATTCTTAATTAGGATTGATGGATGAAAAGCGTGGTGTAAAACTGTGATACGCCCCTTCGTTGGTATTTTTTGCCCTGGAGAATATAAGCAAAACGAGTTTGCATTCCGTCTCTTTGAAGAGATTATATGAGGCATTCCAACCCGATTCGACCTGGGTCTGCCCCTTCACCTCGCCGATTTTATCCGCAATTTGTTATGGGTTTGAAGTATCTCTGAAGAGTACTCAGGATTTTTTCCGATTTTTTGGAGTGATTTGACTTAACTATGATTTTAGAAACAAATTATTTTTTCCGGAAATTTAAAAATCTTAAAAATCACGTTTTTTATATGAAAAACTTCAAGCATTGAGCCAAAATGGGCAGAGGTTTCCTACTGTTTATAATGAACTTGTTCGGTTTTTTTTTCAATCGAAGGAGGAATCTGAATTGAGTGTGCCGTTATCCAAATATTTCTGTACGAATTGAAGGTGCCCGTGCATGAAAATTCTAGGGAAGCCCGGACTTAAGTCTCGACCTTGTCGGGCTTGAACGTGGATGCCCTGTAAGGAATTGCCCTTACACCACCAGGTTGGGCCCCGACAAGGCAATGCCAAGGTTGCCAGGCCTATTTACAATATGGCTGATCTAAGGCAATCCGTTGAGGACCTTGTCGGGCTTAAACGTGGATGCCCTGTCAGGAATTGCGATAACACCGCCAGGTTGGGCCCCGACAGGGCAGTGCCAAGATTTCCAGGCTTATTCACAATATGGCTGACTTAAGGCAACCCGTTGAGGACCTTGTCGGGCTTAAATGTGGATGCCCTGTCATTAATTGCCATAACACCACCAGATTGGGCCGTGACAGGGCAATGCCAAGGTTGCCAGGCTTACTTACAATATAACTGATCCAAGGCAACCCGTTGAGGACTTTGCCGGGCTTCGAGCGGGCAACCCATATTTAAAGAAGTCGGTATAATTACAACAGAACCAAATCGGGCCCAAATAGGGAGAAAGTATCGGAGCCCTAATTATTTCAAACATGGTACTGACGAGGCAACCCTCTGAGGGGCCAATCGGGCTTCACGGGGAGTTAGTCCGAGACTGGCCATGAGATATCGCATACGGCGTGCGCTCTCTCCCATACGGAATATCCAACTAGTATGCTTATATAGCCGAAGTGGGAGCACGGGTTGTACTCGACACCGCAGAGTCAGGCCTCTCAGGAAGTCATGCCTCAAGGGTAGTCAAACCCGCAAGATTTCTACGAAATCCTCTGCTTTATACTATTTTTTCGTAAAAATTCTCTTGGAGAATTATTAACAATATATTATTATAATATGTATATTATAATTATTATTATTATAATAATATATAGTATAAAAACATAATTATTAGTAATATATTATTAATAACAATAATAATAATAATAATACTATTATTATTAAAATAATTCAATTCTACAATCTACACGCATAGCTATACTACGTACGTACTAGGGCCCTGATAGGGCTTGACCATGGGCTTGTCGTGGATTCGACATGGCAGACGTAAGGCGGTTGTAAAGGCCCTCATTTGGCAACCTTCTAAGGCCCTTGTCGAAAAAGCGTGACCGTCCATTCAGGGGCCCTATTAGGATTCCAGTCAAGGGCCCGAAGTAAGTTAGGAAAAATCGATAGGGGCCTAGTCGGGGCCTCAATCAAATTTACGCACGGGTGTAAGAAAAAATGTTTGAATAAGGGCCTGTCCAATTCAGGTTCCTCTTTCTATTAAAATTTTTTTTTTCGACAAAGCTTGTTTTAGCTTGGGCTAAAAATAATAGTCAAGTTAATAATAATAGTTAAGTTAAATCGCTCCCAAAAAAACCTGAAAAAATCCTGAGTGCTTTCCAGAAGGATCAGAAAACCATACAAAATCACGGACAAAATCGGAGAGGTGAAAGGTCAGACCCAGGTTGAAACAGTGTGGAATGCCCCATATATACTTTTCTCCCGAGGGGAATCTGTGTAGATGAAAATATGCGCCAATCTTCTTTGCAGCGTTTTCAATTCAGTCTTTTGAAACGCGGTTCCATATTAATGAATCCGTGGTTATCAGATGCATACCAAGAAGTTTATTAAGTTTGCACCGTTACACGCGCATGTCATGTAAGTACATCAATATTCGGATCATCGTTAGGCAGATGAATTTTTTTCAATGTTATACTTCCGCATCGGCAAATGAATTCCATCGCTGAAGGTTCAACGAAGGGATTCCAAGTTAAAAATCAACAGAGAATCCTTTTGTCGCGAAATCGAACGACGAAGTCGTATCCATTCTTGGCAGTATAATCCGCTTCATGTGCAAACAATCAATGAAATTGGATTTGAAAACCGAAGCAAGGAAACCCGTTCGACTGATTAAGACCGTTTCAATGAGAATCAAGTGAAAGCTTGGTCGAAGAGGAAATTGAAGATCAACTTTTTGAAGCAGTGGAGAATTTTTCGATTTACTTTCGAACTGACGACTTGGCAATGTGGAAAAGTTATTTAAATCTTCTGTCGTTCAAGAAGACTGAATTTCTACCTGAAAACATTTGGTGGCAAAACAACATCAGCCTTCCGTCGCTTAACCGATACCGTTGATAAGTTAATATAAATGTCGATGGGCTGAAGGCAAATATCGCGCGACACCTTTGACGCTGTCGTCATTTGGAGTCAGAGACCGCCAGACACGGTAGGAATGGTAGTCATCCCTAACTATGTGTTGGTGGGTTTGAAATCGTATTGGTATTCATTAAAAGGGGCTATACGAAAGCAATTAATCGTTACTGCCGATCAATATGACTGGGAGTCTCGAAGTATTCGTGGTAAACGAGCACAGACACATATTTCTGTATCCTTATGTAGTCCCGTTGAATCCATACTATCATTGATCCTATACACAAATAGGCGAATACATAGGCATGCATATATAATGGTGGTGGAGTCCCGGCTTCATGGAAACATTCTATAGAGAGAGGTGTGAGGGACGATCGAAATATTACTGCATGAGCTGCAATGGGGCCGTAGCGTAATGGCGGGCGTAGCCAATCGTTCAGAGTTGCTTGGACAGCCGCCAACTCGTATCCATCCCTCGAACTTGTCTCTCTTCTGTTCTGTGTTGCTGCCCCGAGCATCCACCTATCCCTGGCCGCCTCTTCAGTTTGTCCGCTGGCGTCCATTTGTTGGCTGGATCGTTTTAGTATTTCTACTCCACAGATATACTTGGATATCCGTCTATGCGCCCTAGGATAAAACGAAGGATAGGAATAAGGGATGAATGAAACCGAGAAAATAGATAGGAACGCCACCTGAAACGCTTTGGTGGGCATCAACAGTTGTGGGGGGTTGGTGAGGTAGATGATACTGACGAACCCGAGAGAAACTCATATTCGTCTAATACAGAAGTAGCAATACCGTTGGGAGTTCCCCGTATACGGATATAGATGCATCTAGGCATGTGGTGCACTTGAGCCCGGTTGAAAGGATCCAACTTTACTCATTAAGTCGTCTTCGTGGAATTTCCCTTGTGAACAAGATTTATGAATGCAAGATATCGCCAATATTCATGAAGATGTTCTGATGTTACAGGCAAGAGTGGAGGACATATAAGGTGGGGCATGGCCAGCTGTCGTAGCTTCTTACACTTTTTACTCAATCGTATCGGAAGATTATTGCAGAGGAGTTTGAAAACTCATCGGAAAATTTCCATCGGTTGGCTTGAGATTCTTTCCAACATCTCAGCAACTTAGACTTGGACTTACCACTTTGCAAGTGAAGTTGCAGAATTAACACAATCGCCTGGTTCAGCTACTTTTGGCTCCCCGCTAAATGGTTATCTGCTACCAACATCCTGATTTCTCATTAAACATACGGAAATCGGTATTAACGACGCCAGACTTCCCTTCCCGTAGACACTGGCTTCAACGATGTAATTTCATTGTAATGGGAAACGCTACGAGTGTAACGGTATGGCGAACTACATTCCTGTAGTAAAACGTATCAGGAGAACACATGTGCCCAGTTTCAAACATCCAAGTTGCAGCATCTGCCAGGCCTTACCAATCTACAACGTTCTCCACTAAATGTCTCTTTCTTTTAGTTCCATTCCTCCGTCTTGGACCCGGCCATACTCATGCCATCCCTATCAATTCTATTCTCTGGTATTTTCCCTTTTTTCCCCTTTTATTCTCATCTCTTCTGGCATCGCCTCCCGTCTACCGCTCCATCTTCCTCAGAAGTACTCTGTACTTGCTTTCTCCTGGCGTAGTAATGCCATTTCTCGTTCGTCTTTCTGTCCCCGACCTTCATCCCTCTTACTCCCTAAGCTCAGATGAGATTGGATTTTTATATACATACTGGGACGCGCCCTCGCTGTGTGTATACCCGCGAGGCAAAGGACCCACATTCAACCCACCGCTGCCCCTATCCTGTGCGATCCGTGTACAACTTTCCACTGCAGTAAACCCGCACTCCCCGTACATATTACGTATGACGGTATGGCAGATGCATATTCATTTGGTGTGGGTTTGTGCGAGTGTGTTGTCCACGTCCGTGTGTACAGCCCCGTGGCCGAACTTTGTGCGTTACAGTCAATGGGCCACCTACTCCCATATACCCTCAGCCGTAGTGTTGAACCATGGAGTGTCCTCTGTCCCTTTCGACATCCGACGAAACCCCACTGGCGCTGCCATAATCGCGATTCTCCGTGCGGTTAGGTACTTCGCATAGGTTCTTTTCAGAACAGGTGCACGAGAAAAAGCAAAGACCAGGCAACGCGAATTCAACGTACCCCGACTCCTCAATCTTGTGGCTCCGATGTCGTCGAACCTTTTCGGATCTTCGTGATGACACCACCATCGCATCTACCGATACATCACTTACCACTGTTGTGTACTGCACAATGTACTGTAACAAAAGTCTATCGTTGTCGTGTACAAACAAAGGCTCGTCCTTCCGTTCTCCTATATAAAACCGCTCCGGGTGATATCTCCTTTCAGGAACGAGAGTACATTTTATAGCACCTTCGGCGGTGTGCAACGCTAGAATCCGGATGATGGAAGAGCAGAGATGGAGCAAGCATCCTGGTAGGAAGAAGGGATTCTGCGATTCCATAGTCGTAATTTCAGCTAGATCCAGCTAGGGCAGCTCGATTCTAGGTGGGAAAAATGATCACGATTTATTGTCTGCCAATCGTTGAGATTTTCTTTTCATGGAGGGTCGTTGGATTTTATGTCAGCATTGGAGAAATTAAAAGCTTGGTGATTGTATGATGTGACAGATGATTAAATTGGTCTCTCTCATGATGCGTCATAGTCTGATGGAAGAATATTAAAATATACGGCGAAGTCCAATAAGCTGTCGCATTGAATCATCCCCTCTGTCATCAGACGGGTTCTTGAAACAGTTACAGATATACGATACAGGCAGAGTGTATAAGCCTATCATCTATTCATTCTGGAAAGAGTTAGACGGTAGACGCCCAACTTGGCAATCTTGCCATCAAAGTTTCTCCAGTACTTTTAGACGCCGTCACGAACCTCTTCCACTACCAAAGTTATATATACGACGCATTATGGTAACGCGTGCACGGGCGTGATGATTACCTCCGAGTCATCCCGAGAGTCTCGCGTTCACTCCTCCACCATTCCCTTATCAAAATCCCTTCTCATTCCGCTCCTGGTCGAGGCTCAAGCATCGAGCGGCTTCATCAGCGAATAATCAAGTTCCGCCTAGACCTGTTATTATAACTGCGCGCAATACGTTACCTACTTTCCAACTTTTCTAATGGTACGATCGACCTACAAAGTCTAGGGCTCCAAATTTACAGTTTTTGCTGCCCTCTCCTTGATATACAGTCAGGCATTTCCTAAAATATTAATACTTACGCTATCTAGACCCAGGCCATATGTTGTTTCGACACTTTTTGACAGATTTCACAGAGATCGACAGATATTTCACAATAGACCAAGACCTAACAATTCATCTCTAAACGAAGCTGTGACACCTGCCCAAGGGAATGAGGGCCTAACCAGTTGTGCTACCAGCTCTTACTAAAGGGACTGTAACTCAGTCAATTTTTAGGATTTGACTTCAAAATGCGAACAAGAAATTCCAATCTTCACAGTGGCTTTGCCTCTGAATATTGATTTATTTATCGTCTAGCACTACCTCTTTAAATGTTCGAATGACCAGAAAACGTTATCGCTAAAGACCTCATTACGTTCAATGGGAAATTAGCTCTATGAGACCGATATCAGATTATAGCAACGGATTTATCGAACTTCGTTTATTTATTATCGATATACCGATGGATATCTGCATGCGCAGATACCAAGTGGAATGAGCGAGGAGCTTTTTGGCCCCCAAGTCGATCGCCTCGGTGGCCGACTATCGAATCCTCGATTCATCATTCACGTCGGGCAGTCTTGATAACCCGTATCACGAGCATCCGGTCATTTGCGGTCTCTCGTAGGAAAAATTCGATAATGATCGAAGTTCGACGCTCCAACTACCTTCACGTGCGCACATTCGAACTTGACTCTTCCAATTGGCGTCTCGGTGGAGCAAATAACGGCATCTAGGAGTTCGGTACCGCCCAGCATCGATGAAAAACAATGGGTACTGCTTTTTAGGAATGCGAATACATCGTGATTTATGGACAACAGCTATGACCTGCCGTTGGAAGTTTGGCAGCATGAGTATGCAGAAGAAGGGAAGGGAAGGCATCGCACTAGAATCGTGAGAACGAGGTGAGAATTGAACGTTTGGATCGATTCTCGGGCTTTTGTGTGGCGCTTCGGCCAATGTCTGGGAATTTCAACTATCCACCAAGGCCACATGATCGACGAACCCACGTGAATTATTGCTCCCGATAATATTGGAACCAACGCCGCATAATTGATCACCATTGGAAATACAGTTTGACTTTCGACCCTTGATTTGGTCCAGAATGCTATCTCAAATCATCCTGCCTAATTTTTCATCCCTTGGATGTAAGTGCTCTCTGTTTACAGAGATGGTTTATGACCATTCAGAAATGCAGAAGTACAGGGTGTTGAGCAACACCCTGTACTTAACACCCTGTATATCCTTAACCAAAAGCGAAAAATAACGTCTGCAAAGGGTTCCAATCAAGCAAGTGACTTGATGCCTGAAAGCGACCAATTGAAGTATCAAACTTCAACAACCCGTTAAATACCGATGTGTACCTTTCGTGTATTCTGAAAATGGGTTGTAAAGTAGCGCAATGTCAGAGGTCGGGAAGCTTTGGCGTAAAAGCGATACTGCCTTGCAATCTCGTGTTGGGGTCGGTGAAGCTTCAACGTCCCGGTATGGCTATAAGCTATCGGTCGTGGTAACGCCGAAGCCGAAACGGAGGGATATAGGATTAGGAACCACTCAAGGGAAAGGGAGAAGATCCTGGGCGCGTGTAGTGATAACTCGGCAATGGTTCTTGGTCAGTCAGCTACCAAGCAACGTGGGTTGGATCCGCCAAATTCCGATGTTGTAATCGTTGTGGCTCGCTGCTCTGATCCTTTCGATATATATCTGATGTACGGTCGAACGGAGATCGTTATCTTCATTCCTCGTGGTCGTCGCTATCTCTTCCTTTCTCTCTCTTCCTTCTTCGTGCGAACGTGAGAAACTAAAGCTCAAAATTTTGGTATCCCCAGGGCCGAAATGGAAGAGAAACCACCCGTGGTATAAACTTGGATAGGTGCGGAAACTAACCCGACTGGAACGGGTTTCGGTCGTGGGTATTTGTGTAGAGTAGGATGTGGGTCCGTCCAATAGAGATGTGTGAATGTGTACTCAAACTGGGTCGCGGGCGTGCAGCTTCGAAATCCAAATAAGCTTGAACTTGCAGAGGGAACACTGCGACTCCTGCGCTCGAGTTAGCACACTTTCAAACATTCAAACGCCCAAACACTTTTCCAACTTTGGAGGGAGAGAGAAAGTGCGGGAGGTAATAAATATAAATATATTTTATGCTTAATGCAGTCTCGTACCTTTTCAGCTTCTCGTTAAGGCGCGAATCACGTATCAAAGAAAGCTCAGTGTTTCTCTTGTTTGTTGCAATGTCGACTGCCTCCAATCTCTGGGAGATTTCAATTGAGGAACTCCAAATAGTTGCCGCTAAAAACACTTCCAAATTTTTTATAGTTTTAAGGAATTCAACTACATTCTCGTGGAAATTAAACTTTTCAATGTTATATGGGTCATTCCATGTCAAATAGACCAATAATTGGAATTGACCGCTTTCAATTTTGATGAAATCTGGTCAGAAGTTTTCTTTTATCATAAAATGAAGTTCTACCAAAGAAAAAAAATTAAATGTTTTTTCAAAAATTCAATACTTTACCATTTTCAATTTTTTTTTAGTTTATTTTTTAAATATCTCGAAAACTATTTCAGTTACAAAAAAATCGTTCTGGGTTTGTTCTAAAGGGTACGTTCAAAAAAAAATTTGAAAAATAATGAATTTGGAAATTTTTTTATTTTTAAACATCGTGAAAATCCACGATCAACATTGAACTTTTAATTCAATATTTTTATATAATACCTTGTCTACTAATCTTAAAAACCCTAAAATTTCCAGAATTTTTTTTTTTTTTAAATATGATTTTATGAATTTTGGTAAAAAAAATTCTTTTTTTATCTACAAGTTAAATAAAGTTGAACAATCATGTAATTTTGTAATTTTGAGCAGTAAAAAGTACATGATTGTTCAACTTTACTTAACTATTAGAGGTAAACGAAAACATTTTTTACCATAATTCAAGAATTCATATTTAAAAAAAAACAAAAAAGGAAATTCTGAAAATTTTAGGGACTTTTAAGATCAGTACAAGGTATTGGATAAAAAAAATTAAACAAAAACTTTAATGTTGATCGTGGATTTTCACGATTTTTGAAAAATTCGAAATTCTCCAAATTCATCATTTTTCTAAATTTTTGTTCAGAATTTTTTTTTTTTCGTAGCCCCAAGTATACTCTTTAAAACGAATCCAGAACGATTCTTTAATGACTATAATAGTTTTCGAGATATTTAAAAAATAAACTCAAGAAATTGAAAAAAATGGTAAAATTTTAAATTTTGCATAACTTTTTGGACAATCTGTGTGGGGTTAGGTATCTGTATGATGACAACAAATTACTTTTGTTGTTACTTTTACACACATACCAATTTTTTGTGTTTTATTATATTTTTATTCTATTTTATTTTATTGTTCTATTGTTTTACATTTATATTTTTTATGATTTATGTGGTTTTATTATATTGTCTATTTTTATAGACATATTCTTCAGACCTTTTTTTAGTATGGACAACCTTGACCTGTTACAGTATCTTTTCTGCAACTACGTCACTGACCTCTTGATATATTTTTACTTGTTACACAATTACCTCATTATTTTTATGGATGCCTGAACTTACGAGCAGCAAAAAATAAAATTTACGTCTAGTGGATGACGCCTCTGTGTTAATCAAGTGCGTATTTATCGACCGTAGGTGGAGAAAGGATATTCACTGCAACAACTTCTTTGCCTCGTACTTCGACCATCCACGTGCACGGCCTTTACCTTGTATCTCGAAACTTAAAAATAAAAAATGATCTTGAAACATTTTCTTTTCACAATATCCGCCATTTTTATGGAATCATCGATGCTGCAATTTTTTTGGGTCTTTATTAGGAAACTCTTTTTGCAATCGCACCATGTACAACCCAAAAAAGATTAATTTAGATTAAATAAAATTTGTTTGAACCGAACAAATTTTCTCATTCACTTAAATAAAAAACTGATTTACTCCTAATAACAAATTAACTTGTCTGCAATAAAAAATTATTGGGAAATTCTATTATTGAATTTATATTAAATAAATGTAAATATTATATATTATATTATTATTACTATTATTATATAAATATTTATGTAAAAAGAATTAAATACTTTTTTTGAAAGTAACAAATCGGAATGATTAAATAAAAGTTTCGCTTGAGCAAACAAATATTTACTAAATTGAAATAAAATTTTTTTGAAACTTACACATTTTTTTTCTGGTCATACAATGGTGAAAGTTCGGTTGAAATCAAACCTCGCTTTAATCAAGTTTATCATTTTCAAATATAAGGAAGGATTGGCCGAATCGTATTTGGCATATCCGGCTCAAAGTGGTGATTTCACTGGGGATTTCGCGAATTCCCATCACGAATTTCAAAACGGAATTTTGCCTGCGGATATACATTTATATATTTTATTTACGTTCGATGGTAGAATCTTAAACCACCTCCATGTCGTCCTTGTAGAAAGCATCAATATTTTTCTCAGTTTGCCATCTTTGTGTGTGCATGGATGGTATGAACTATGTATATGGGGCATTCCACGCCGATTCGCCCTGGGTCTGACCCTTCACCTCTTCGATTTTGTCGCTAATTTTTTATGGTTTTGTAGTACCTCTGAAGAGCAATCAGGACTTTTTTCAGATTTTTTTGGAGAGATTTGACTTGACTATAATTTCACGAACAAATTATTTTTAGCCCAAATTTAAAAATCTGAAAAAAATCACAAAAATCTCGTTCTTTATATGAATTTTTTTCAATAGAAGGAGAAACCTAAATTGAGTGGGTCCTAAACATTCTTGTATGAATTGAAAGTGTTTAAAAAAATGTTTAGCTAAGGGCCCACTCAATTCGGGTTTCTCTTGCTATTTAAAAAAAAAATCGAAAAGGCTTGTTATAAACAAAAGGAAATCCCTGCCCACTTTGGCTCAACGCTTAGAATTTTTCATATAAAAAACGGGATTTTTGTGATATTTTTAAGATTTTTTCAAACAAAAATAAAAATAAAAAATTTAAATAAATAAAATAATTTGTTTATAAAATTATAGTCAAGTCAAATCGCACCAAAAAAATCTGAAAAAAATCCTGAGTGCTTTTTAGAGGTACTACAAAACCATAAAAAATTAGGGCCAAAATCGGAGAGGTGAAGGGTCAGACCCAGATCGGATCGGTGTGGAATGCCCTATATATTTGTGTGTTTCTGTGTGTGTACGACCCGACATATCGGAAATATACAGTCTTCGGTCACGGATATTTGTATTCCGACGTTTTCTTCGCTACTGTTCATGAATTCAGTCTCATTTCATTCAGGCTACTATTTTGCTTCTCCTTCTCTATATACTAGGGTGACAGTTATTTGGGCTTTGGCGAAAAAAGTTCGATGCCAGCCCAAAAATATAATCAAGGTGTATAAAAAAAAATCTGTGTAAAGTTTGGAGGCGCTCGGAATATTGGAACATGCGCCACCGAGCGATTGAAATTTCAAATGTAAAATACATGTATATTTATCCCACGCATCAATGATTTTTTTTCCGAGTATAATATTAATGAGAAAAATTCGAAACTTGGTACACTTATTGTGCATAGTATGGTGTACAGAACCAAATTTTTTCAATTTTGTTCGTTCATAATTTTGTTAATGACAAGCTCTGTAGAGATGCCCAAAAAACATTTAAAATTTCAATCGCTCGGTGGCGGGTTTTCGAATTTTCCGAGCGCCTCCAAACTTTACACAGCTTTTTTTTGATACTCGTTGATTATGTTTTTGGGGTGGCGCCGAACTTTTATCGCCAAAGCCCAAATAACTGTCACCCTACTATATACGTATCTATGTGAATACGTATTGAAGTTATTCGTCGTCTATATTTCATACGGCAGATACAGAAAGAATAAGAAAACTCATGTCCGTGCTTATCCGTCGGATAAGTTTAAGAGAAGAGAACGATGCAAGAATTAGGTACAATTTCTTTCCTTCTGGATAACGTCGTTTGACCCTGCATTATGATTTCCAAAATCAACCAATTTATTTTTTTAAATGACAGTTTAAAACCCTTTAACACTTTGAAAATAATTCTTGGAACATTTGTAAATTTTTGAATCTATTATTTACCAAGAATTCCCTTGCTCTTTCAATTTTTTATTAAACAAATAAATTTATCCATTTTTCGTTCAACCAAGCGTGCGAAACTTCAAGTACATGATTAAAGAGCTATGTGCAAATTTACAATTTGTAGGATTTTTTCATTACTTTTAGGAAATTTCAAAGTTTCATTAATTCCTAATTCCACAAGAGGTTCTTTTTAAATTTAATAACAATTATAGTTCAGTCTTTCCAAATTTTATAAACTCTTTAGAAATACTGAGTAATTCTTTCCAAATTCGGTACCAACAATCCTTGTCATGGGCAAATATTTATGCAGCAAATTCGAAATCGACAACTCCAAATTTACAAAGTTGAGACGTTTACAAGCATCATGAGAAAATTTTTAAAATTTTGGAACTGAGACCTTTGAATTATTTTTTTAGATTCAGAAATATTTCTATGATACGTTTGGGTAAAAAAATCAAGTTGCAAAAATACGAAAGCTAGAATTTGCACGAGTTTTTTTGGAAACAATTTTTTTTTAACTTAAAACCTGAGTGGATTTTTTCCAAATTCCATCTTATCTATCCTCAGTATCAAGAGGCAACAACAATGTTTTGAGCTCTGTAATTGCAAAATTACAAATGTTGAAGGACCCACAAATATTTTACAAAAAATGAAAAGTCCTGCCAAATTAAAAATTGTCTTATAATTCCGATGAAATTTGCGCTGAGTGAAATTATTTTGAAAAAAGAATTTTGGGAAGACCGAGCTTCCTTCCCTCGGGGAAATATCGTGGATAACGAAAAACTACCCTCGATCAGAAATGGGGTATTTAACGATTGTGCAGAGAGCAGCAAACCATGACATTGGTCGATTCATTTCCATGACTTTTGCACCAAATACTGTATCAATAATCTCATTGACCTTGTGAAGATCACGACTCGATGATTCCTGTGTGACCTACGGACAAGTGTCCATGGGCCGTTCCCTTTCTCGTGCATTATTGCCAAATTTCTGCCTGTGACGTTTACCGTACTGCGTTCCCTCGGGTGATGTATCGAAAATTGTGATTTATCGATACTAAACAACGTATATGTAATTCAGAGAATGCCAGAAGGGAATTTGCGGCATGCAAGATGGCGAATGCATCATTAATACTCGTGTCATTAGTCTTAGGGCAATGAAACCGAGAATTGGAGTAGTTGAATACGAAATCATTATCGTGTAGCAGTTTCGTTGATGACAATGCAGGATTTAGAAATAATTAAGTCCAACGTTAGGGGACATTCATTAATTACGTAAGGGTCCCGAGGGGGAGGGGGGGTTTGAAAAATCTTTACATGAACTTATCTGGAGGGGAGGGGGGGGGGGTTCCCACACGGAAATTAATATATTTAAAATATATGCAAAATTGCGTACGAAATATATTCAAAATATAATTACCGTATATAAATAAATGTATTTGAAATATATTTTAGATATATATAAAATATATTTAAAATATATTTTAGATATATGTAAAATGTACGACACATAGATACAATATATATTTTAAATATATGATGCATACATCTGAAATATAGATTAAATAGATGTTGCATGTATTCGAAATATAGTTGAAAAATGGGCTGCATTATGGGTTGAATATGCGATACCCGTGTAGAAATTTCCGTAAATCGGAAATTCTCTAGAAGAATCAAATACAAAAGTACGAGTTCATGAGAAGCCGGCAAGAACTCCTTATATGGCTTCATTTACACCGGACTTCTGTTAATATTCCGTTCTCGCGCTCGCCTTTATAAGCATACTCGTCGCGTCCTCCGTATGGGGATTCAGCGGTTGCCGCTCTGCGACATCTCGCGGCGAGTCTAGAAACTATCGCAACGCTGCCTATACGTTACGAACATGTGACAGGCGCCCGATCGCTTGTACTCGCGGGATAAACATTATAATGTAAATCATAATGAAAAGTGTGAATACAATAAACTTAAATAATGAAATAAATATTATGTTAGTTAGTTAGTTATGCTACCATTTATGTTGCATATATGGTAGCATATATTAAGAATATATGTAGAATATACGAGAGATATATGTGAATCACACCGATCTCTCATATATGTTGCATATATATCAGCACATATTAAAAATATATATTAATATATATGCAACATATATGTGTGGATTAAAAATATATGTACATATATTCGAAATATATCCACATACATTTTGCGTATATTAAAAATATATAAATTTCCGTGGGGGTTAAAGCCATTCTTACGTAAGATTTTATGATAAGACAGAATTTGCGTTTCGCAATGTAGAGTGATGGACATTTGAGAGCAAAGCGTTAGGCGAAGCAACTATGGGATCTATTTTTTTATTTTTAATGTACAATTTCATTTACATATTCTTATGTTACAAATTTTTATTGTTTATTAAGTTTTAAAAATCTCAAACGTGTTGATATTCACAAATTTCGAAGCTTGTAAATGAAAATTATAATACATTTTTTTTTGTATATTAATCTTACTTAACTTATTTGTAAAAAAATCCTTTCATTTCCAGAGTATTTTTCGAATTCACAAAGCTTCCTCTATGTGGAAGCCAAAACTATGAAAGCTATTTGCTCATCATAGAGGAAGATTTGTAAATGCAAAAAAATACTGAGGAAGCGATGTGCAAATTTACAATTTGCAATTTTTTTTTTCTATGAAAAATACGATGATCCTACCTTGTCACTTTTTTCACAAATCTGAATGGTTTGTCACGGAAATTTTCGAAAATGTCAGGGAAATTTCAGGGAAATGTCAGGGAATTTTTTTCGTTCGATCTACTGGCCACCCTGTTATATCATTTAATTATTTTAAAAAATTCAATTCAAACGGTCACAACACCATTATAATTCAGCCCAGACTACGATCGATGATCTGAAATGAACTGACTTTCACTCTTTGACTTATTTCGTTTAAGATTGTTTCAAATTTAGTCACCCATTATTTTACGCAAAGTATTATTCGTTTGTAGTGATTTGACTGATTTGTTTCCTCACTTCAAGATTGTTCAAAATTGTCCAAAATGGCCACAATTATCCTTACGTAATTAATGAATGGTCCCTTACTCAAGATAATTATTTTCTTAATAAATATTTTATTGCGGCAGAAAACAAAATATATCATACGTAATCCACAAATTCAATTTTTGGCACGATTATAAATAGAATATATATTTTTAGTATATTTTGGATTAATCGAATCGATGTAATTTTTGCCAAAATATATTTAATATATATTCCAAAAATATAAAAAATATTTAATTATTTAACGAAATACGATCAATATATTTCCACTCATGAAGATGAAGTAAAAGTTCAAAATTTCTTATATATTTTGGAATATACACTCCAAGAGTTTGCAAACACTCGCTCCGATTCCGCGCCGCACAAAAAGTTTCACTGCTCTTTCAAAAATGAAGATGTTTTAATTCAACAAGCAGAGTTTCAAAGGGGACGTATTCAGCTTGATTTCGCTTTTTCCGAAAAAAATTTTGGATTTTTTTTTAACCCGGTACGCCCTTTGAAACATGGCCGTTTTTTGGATTTTTTTTGGCGCTGTAATTTCGGTGCACGATCAATGAAATTTTTTCTAAACTGTTTTTCGTATGAAAAACTTGTAGGGGGGGGGGGAGTATAAGCATCAATTTCGTTTTTTAAAAAGTTCCATACAATTTTTTTTCGCAAAAATATTTAATTTTTCGCAAAAAACGACCATATTTATAAAATTTAGCGTAACTATAAAACTACTGAGTTTTGGTGAAATCACTAAGAAGGTAAAAAGTTGCATATATTTATTCTGGTTTCAATGGAATTTGTTCAGAATTTTTTTTCAACATTTTTTTTCCAAAATTTTTCCTGTCAAGGAAATATTTTTTTATCTTAAACAGTCGGGTCACTCACCTCATCAACTACACAGATTTTTCGATGTTTAAGATTTTCGATGTTTCTGATTGTTTAGATAAAAATATATCTCATTGGCAAGAAAAATTTTCGATTTTTTTTTTTTTTTTTTTTTTTTCAATTCTGTAAAATTTTTACTGAATCCAAAACGATTGTATGCATCTTTTCACCGTCTTAGTGATTTCACGAAAACCCAGTAGTTTTAGAGTTACGCTACATTTTATAAATATATAGTCGTTTTTTATGAAAAGTTGAATATTTTTGCAAAAAAAAATCGTACGAAACTTAAAAAAAAATCAAATTGAAGGTTATACTCTCCCCCATAAGTTTTTCACGCGAAAAACGGTTAAACAAAATTTTCATAGATCGTGCACCATATTTCAACGACAATAAAAAAAAGCCAAAAAGAGACCATGTTTCAAAGAGCGAACTGGAATAAACAAAAATCAAAATTTTTTTTTTTTTGGAAAAGCAAAATGAAGCAGAATATGTCCCTTTTGAAACTTCGCTTATTGAATTGGAATATCTTTATTTTTAAAAGAGCAGTGAAACGTTTTGTGCGGCGTGGAATCGGATCGAGTGTTCCCAAACTTTTGGAAGGCAGTGTATATTAATTAACAATTCATATATAAACGTTCTAGAAATTGGATATGTGAAATACATTTTTGCGTCCACTTTATTTCCATAAGATAGACAATCGTAGGTCATAATTCTTCGAAATTCAATTTTCCTGCTACCTCTTAATATTTTCCACAGTCAATTTGAAATTTTCTTCTATTTCATCACAAACCCAGAATTCCATTTTTAATTCAAAAGTCACACAACCGTGCCATGGGATGTTGGATAAGCTATTTATTTACAATTTTCGTTCCTCGATCGATCACACGGCTCCCTGATCTTTCTGTTGCTGTATTTCAAGCTCCGAATATCATTAAAGTTTGTTTAAAGCTGAAGCAACCATCGGGATAGTTTAACACGTTGAAAACTACGACGACTCTGCTACGGTGATGGAACGAGCGATTTTCTCACTCTATACTGGCTACATTTTAATTAGGTCAGTTCCAACGTTCTATCTACCTCTGCCCGTCATAGTTTATCACGGCGTTTCCCTAATTGCGACGCGTCAAAGTTGACTCCAATTACCTTGAAACTGCGCACTCGAGTTCCCATCTCCAAATATGTATCTTCGCCTCATCCGAATGCTTCGTCGGTATAATCAATAATATTCCGGTCAGTCTGCTTCAATTGTCTTTATTTCAACTAAAAAAAATTACTGCGGTGTGAAAGAATGACTCATATGTTGGGATCAGTATAGATCAAGTACTGAATTACTAAAGTAGTACTAAAATATCAGGTACTCAAATACTAAAGTAGTACCAAAGTATCAAGTACTCGAGTGCTAAAGTAGTACTAAAGTATCAAGTACTCGAGTACTCAAGTACTAAAGTATCGAGTACTCAAGTACTAAAGTATCAAATACTCGAGTACTCAAGTAGTACTAAAGTATCAAGTACTCGAGTACTCAAGTACTAAAGTAGTAATAAAGTATCAAGTACTCGAGTACTAAAGTAATACTAAAGTATCAAATACTTGAGTACTCAAGTACTCAAGTCGTACTAAAGTAACAAGTACTCGAGTACTCAAGTACTAAAGTAATAATAAAGTATCAAGTACTCAAGTAGTACTAAAGTATCAAGTACTCAAGTAGTACTAAAGTATCAAGTACTCGAGTACTAAAGTATCAAGTACTCAAATACTAAAGTATCAAGTACTAAAGTAGATCAAGTACTCAAGTACTAAATCACAAAGTACATCAAGTACTAAGATCACAATAACGCGTGGGGCACATCCACCCAAACGTGAATGCTTAAGTTGGATGGAAAAGTAAACACGTTTATTATGTTTAAAAAGTTATTATTAACAACTTAGAAAACGTAGTTCACGCACGTTGTAGTTACTTGCACTTTAGTCAAATTATATAATTGTTTTCATCGTCAAAGAAAGGACAAGCGTCAAGTGCCCAACCCTTGCACTTTTGGCATTAAATCCCATGTCGTATCTTTCTTTAAAACCATTTCACAACAATTTTACAAAAAATAACTCAATAAATGCTGATAAATCTACAGATATACAGGATATCCCATTTTAATCTTACAGCTGATGATTTATCTCGAAAAATACTGCGCGCCGATCAAAAATTAAGTATAATGAAACTTTTAGGGTTCAAAGGGGGACGTTGAAAAAAAAATGGGTTTCGGTCCATAATTCAAAATGGCGGCGTTTATATGGCTGATATGTTTTTTGAAAATGGAAACATGATTTTTTGTGTTCTCTAAAAAATTCGTTAAGTCAAAACTAACAACTTTTGTAGGAATATTTTTATGATAAAGTCCATAATACAGGGTGTCCCATTCTAATCTTACACCCGATTCATCTCGAAAAATACTGCTCCGATCAAAAATTATGTACAATGAAACTCTTAGGATTCAAAGGGGGTCGTTAAAAAAAAAAGTTTTCCGGTCCAAAACTCAAAATGGCGGTGTTAGGATGACAGACATGATTTTTTTAAATAGAAACATGATATTTTTTCGCCAGAAAATTTTTCAGGTCAAAACTAACAACTTTTGTAGAAACTTCTTTTGATACAGTCCATAATAGATCACCATTTTTGACTATTTTAACATCCCAAGTGTAATTGGGTGTGCGTGCGTGCATACATGCGTGTGGAACACTTACAAGAATAAGGTATCTACGGGTCATCACTACCGCAGTATTTTTCGATTTCAAACGACTCGGCATTATTCTAGACAACACTAAAATAGTAAAAATTGGTGATTTAATTATGGACTAGATCTAAAAAATGTTCCTACAAAAGTTGTTAGTTTTGACCTGACAAATTTTTTAGTGAACAAAAAATCATGTATCCATTTTTTTTAAATGTCAGCCATCTTAATGCCTCCATTTCGAATTTTGGACCGAAACATCCTTTTTTTTTAACGTCCCCCTAAAAGGTTCATTTTACTGCATTTTTGATCGGAGCAGTATTTTTCGAGATAAATCAGCTGTAAGATTAAAATGGGACACTGTGTAACTACACAGCTTTGGCGAAGTCACATTTGTAATTTTTGCTACCAAACTTTTTGCATATTTTACTATTTGAAAATTTTCACAGCAAATAACCCTCGTTCGTCAAAACTGTGGATAATTTGTTTATCGCTAGACTGAAAACTATGATGTAGTTCGACTTTTATACACCGAGAAAAAAAATTTGTTGAAATGCAAAAATTTGTTTGACTCAACCAAATGTGTGTTTCCGGACGTTCAACGAGATCATTTCGGTAATTTAACAAAGATACAGTGGAAGTTTTAGTTAAATCGGTTAAATCGTTGCTTGAATGGGCAAAGTTTCAGTTCAATCAAATAAATATCTTTGTACCAAATAAATTGTGTGATTGAAAATACGAATTGCTTTTTTGTTACAGCTAAATTTATTTAGTTGAATTATACTAGAAATCAACGAAATATTTCTATACAGCAACTCAGTAACGTGTAAATTGGACTAAACTGTATCTGGAAATTGACCAAATAATTTCGTTCACCTCATATCTTATGGTTAACCAAATCCATTTGTTGAATTAATTATACTTTCATTACTTCAAACAAATTAATATTGAATCAACTAAATTTTTTTCAAAAAAATTAGAAATTTGCACATAGCTTCCTCATTTTTTTTCGTCGTTCGTCAAACCTCCTTTATAAGGATCTCCTTGACCACCTTTATGACATGTATGTTTATTATCATGGCTTCCTCATAAAGGAAGCTTCACGAACGACGGAAATAAATGAAGAAGCTATGTGCAAATTTGTAATTTGCATGATTTTTTCGCAATTCCGTTCAATTACATTATCTATTGTTTTTGTCGTCCAGTGTATTGGTGCTAGAGAAGTGAACTCGATACAGTGTTGTTCCACGAGTGAAGAGAGGGGTACCAAAAACGCCAGACGGTTAGTACTAGAATAGTGCTAGCGGGAAAAAGTGGTACTAAATCGTATTGACTGAAGATACGGCGGGAAAATTTGAATATTCCATGTCACAAACCCCCTTCTCCACCTTTCCGCCCTCTTGAGTGCGAGAGAGATAGAGCTAAAACTTTCAACACATCTTTCTCAAAGATGACTGGATGGAATAAAAAAATAATAGTCGGTCCACATTAATTACGCAGGCGTGCCCACTCTTTTTTCTTATTCCATTAAGCCATCTCCGAGAAAAATGTGTTGAACAAATTTTGAGGTTAAGTTGACCTTTAAACTACTCTTAAATTGAATAAAATGTCATGCGGTAATTGCATCTCGTATTGAAAAACATGCTCATATTTTTTTATCGTTATTAAGATTAGGGCAAACCGTAAGTGAAACAAAAGAAGATAATTTAGTACAGTCAACTCTCATCTATTTTACCACCAGCTATTTTACAAAATCACGACCGGCTATTTTACTGAGGTATCCTCCCCCTATCTCCCACTCTATTCTCCTCTCTGTGTTAACCGTCGTGATGTCGCGCCTTGCCGTGAGATGTCGCCACCATTTCTATCAGTGGTGGGGAACCCCTCACGCTGTAAAATAAGTGGCGAGCGCCAGTCTCAAGCTCAACCATGTAAAATAGGTGACAGTTCACTGTACTAGAAGACAAAATAGTAGCGTTATTCTATACCATCAGTCGATAAAAATATTAGCTAAAATCTGCTCGAAAACTTTCGAAGTCCAAAAAGTGTGCTAAATAGTACTGGTGGTACAAGGTACTAAGCGAGTGGTACTAGATTCGTCATGGTGGTACTATAGTACTAAAAAAATAAAAAAAGTACTAGATTCATACTTTAGTGCCGATAGGAACAACACTGACTCGACAGCTGCTAAATTAGGAAACTTAGTGTTAACAAGTATTTTTCGAAAATTTCAAAAAAATTTTGGGAACGAACATCTTAAGCGTTTTTCAGCAAATTCAATCCTAACCATCCTTATCATCTAGTGTATTCGTGCAAAAAGTTTTAGCTCGACACTTCTAAAAATGCGGATGTTGGAGCGTTAACAAAATTCTTATGGAAATTTAAAAAAAAAATTTTAACCGAACCCCTCGGGCGATTTTTATGAAATTCGGTATTATTTTTCATTGTCATTGATTGTATCGTCACAAAAAAAAAACAGCTCGATAAATGCAAAATTACAAAAGTTAGAGAACTTACAAATTTTTTGCGAAAAATTAAATTTTTTTTCAAACCGAACCTCTTGAGCGATTTTTCCCAAATTCAATCCCAACCGTCCTTATTATAAAGTGTATGTGCACATAAAATTTCAGGGTGGTAATTGCAAAATTACGAAAGTTAGACGACTAACAAGCAATTTACAGAAAATACAAAATCCAGCCAAATAGACAATTATTTTGCAATTTCAAAAAAAATTGCACTTAGAACAGGGACATACGTAGTCCACTTATATACCAAATTTCAAGTCGATCGGCCAAAGCGTTCTCCAGACATATTCATTTTAAGGAAAGCACAAAGCGTACACACACACACACACACACACACACACACACACACACACACACACACACACATACACACACATACATACGTCCGGACATTTTTTCTAAATGTGATTCTCGACGTTTTGGGACATTTTGAACTTACTGACATGAAATTTGCGAAAAATTTTTTTTTTGCGAAAACAAAGCTTCCTTTATGAGGAAGCAAAAATCGATTTAGTTGTTTTAACTGAACTTTTTTCTCAGTGTACGACAGTTATGAAAAAATAAAAACATTTTGCGAGACGAGGTCCTCTTTAACGGCTTATACAATCAGTCGTTCGCGATTGTCACGCTTTAGTTCGTTTTCACGTCGAAACGTATCAAACGATCAGACGAAATTCCGTTAAATCCGCCGAAGCGATGCTTCCTCTTCTGTCGATGCTTATTCGACGAAACTTGAATGCATTCTCGAATCTCGCGTGGCCGATTTCTATACGCGCATATACATATATATCTGATAAATATATACGTAGAACTGTTACTCCTCGGCGCTCTGTGAGCCATCAATTAGCGATTGAACGAGCTAATCCTCGGGAATATTTGAGGCTGTTGAGTCGCACGATGATTGGAGATAGCAACCCCTTCTTCTCAACGGGAATAAACTACTTCTCATTAGTAACGAATCGCTCTCTTAATCGCCCCAGCATTCAGTTTTCATTAAATCTCTAAAAAAATCCTCTAAAAAATTCGTCAACAAAATTGTTTTGATTTCTTGTCAAATTATCATAAATTTGATGTATTGACTCACTCATATTTATTCCGATCCACGATACCTGGGGCATAATAGACCACCCTAAAAAATTAGGTCAGAACATTTTTGTTTTTTTTTTTTTTAATTATGATGGATTTGATGTATTCATTCATTTTAAAGCCGATGCACCACATCAGGGGTAAAATGGACCATGAGGAAGAAAAAAAAAATTTTAACGTTGAAAAAAACATTTTTAGATGAAAAAAAAATTATCATCTTTTAGACGGGCGGATTTCTGATTTTGTGTGACAAGCCAAAAACAGGTTTTTTTGGGGATACATCCCCTTTCGACAATCCTGTTTCCAACAAATTATCGGTGTTGGACATTTTTTCAACCTTGGGTTTTTTATGTTTGAACAATGTATCGTTTTTGCTTCCTCATAAAGGAAGCTTTGTTTTCGCGAAAAAATTTTTTTTCGAAACTTTCATGTCAGTATGTTCAAAATGTCCCAAAACGTCGAGAAATCACATTTTGAAAAAATGTCCGGACGTGTGTGTGTGTGTGTGT
The DNA here is from genome assembly GCA_946863875.1 of Alloplasta piceator. NCBI lineage: Eukaryota > Metazoa > Arthropoda > Insecta > Hymenoptera > Ichneumonidae > Alloplasta > Alloplasta piceator. The sequence continues at coordinate 47,560,172 of OX333073.1, forward strand.
GTGTGCGCGCGCGCGCGCGCTTTGTGCTATCCTTAAAATGAATATATCTGGAGAACACTTTGGGCGATCGACTTGAAATTTAGTATACAAGTAGACCATGTATGTCCCTGTTTTCAGTGCAAATTTTTTTGAAATTGCAAAATAATTGTCTGTTTGGCTAGATTTTGTATTTTCTGTTCATTGTTTGTTAGTCGTCTAACTTTCGTAATTTTGCAGTTACCACCCTGAAATTGTATGTACAGATACACCCTATAATAAGGATGGTTGGGATTGAATTTGGGGAAAATCACTCAAGAGGTTCGGTTAAAAAAAAAAATTCAATTTTTCGCAAAAAATTTGTAAGTTCTCTAACTTTTGTAATTTTGCATCGATCGAGCCGAATTTTGTTGTGACGATACATTCAATGACAATGAAAAACAATACCGAATTTCATAAAAATCGTCCGAGGGGTTCGGTTAAATTTTTTTTTTTGAAATTTCCATAAAAATTTTGTTAACGCTCCAACATCCGCATTTTTAGAAGTATCGAGCTAAAACTCTTTGCACGAATACACTAGATGATAAGAATGGTTAGGGTTGAATTTGCTGAAAAACGCTCAAGATGTTCGTTCCCAACATTTTTTTGAAATTTTCGAAAAATACTTGTTAACACTAAGTTTCCTAATTTAGCAGCTATCGAGTTCACTTCTCTAGCACCAATACACTGGACGACAAAAACAATTAATAATGTAATTGAACGGAATTGCTAAAAAATCATGCAAATTTGAAATCTCATCATTTGTTTCCGTCGTTCGTGAAGCTTCCTTTATGAGGAAGCCATGATAATAAACATACATGTCATTAAGATGGTCAAAGAGATCCTCATAAAGGAGGGTTGAGGAACGACGGAAGAAAATGAGGAAGCTATGTGCAAATTCCAAATTTGCATGATTTTTTTTCATTTTTAATTTTTCACTACTCTGTGATTCTTCTCCGCTAATCGATAACACACAAAAAAATATCGCAAAATGCCGGCTGTCTGAACAAAAAAAAAGACGTTTTTTGATTCTTTTTGTCATAGTTTTTAATTTTTTTGCAATAGTAAAAAAAATAACTTCGATACAAAAGTGGTAGAGGCAATAGAGAGTTATACATTGAAGATTGGCAAAAAATTTGAAGTCTATCGGTTGAGTCGAACTTGAGATATCACGTCAGCCATTTTGAGAAAAGTAGTTCTGAGAAAACTGTCTATAATCCGATTTGCTCTGACGTGACGGACTTAGTTGTTGCGTCACTAAAATAGCTATAACTCCGTAAATTATTGGAATTAAAAAATTTCCTTTCGAGGATATATTTTTAAACGTCTAAACTTTAAGAATATACAAAAAAAATTGATTTTTTCAAAATTCTAGACCACAGTGCCCCTTAATATTGACACCGTGTTTCCTCGATTGTACAATGTTTTCTTCTCCTTGCACAGCCTTAATAATTTAAGCCTCCCGGACAGGCTTTTACAAAGGGCCCAAGTAAGTTGCAGCGTGTCTCGTTGCTGCACCAAGAAGCAGTTACAGCGAGTGTTTCGTCCTGTAACAAAGTTTTCACCGCTGATGGTCTCTTTTCGAGCGAGTAAGAATCTTCGTGAGATTCACCTCGGGTTTAACGTAACGTATATATACGTGTATACATGAAACTTTGGGAGTTTTGGAAACATGATGAAAGTCCATTAGAGTCGATTTTGAAGCGAAGAAATCCTTACCAAGAATAATGTCGAGTACGAGAGGCCAAAACCAACCGCGAGGGATTCTTCTCGTTCACAAAGCTTCGATGAGCATCGAAGCTCTTCGTCGATATAAGCGCAAGCACGAAAATGCTTCAGTCCACTTTCAGCTAACTTTCTTTTGAGCATAGCTTCTCTTTCGCCTCTTCGCTGCTCTCACGAACTTTGAAAAATACTTCGCTACCTTCTCCTCTTTGCCCTAAAAAAAGCGTTCGAAGATCCATGACGTTCCCGAGCGGAAATTTGGTCCGGGTAGCCTTATAAGGGATCAGGCTTTGATCAGGCGTCGCTAAAGATAGCTTGATTCGGATAGCTTGATCACGCCCGGATCCAAAGGGAATCATATTTTAGTCGGCTTTGATCAGGCATCGCTAAGGGTAGCTTGATCCGGATAGCTTCATCACGCCCGGATCCAAACGGGATCATATTTCAGTAGGCTTTGATCAGGCATCGGCAAGAGTAGCTTGATCCGGATAGCTTGATCACGCCCGGATCCAAACGGGATCATATTTTAGTAGGCTTTGATCAGGCATCGGTAAGGGTAGCTTGATCCGGATAGCTTGATCACGCCCAGATCCAAACAAGATCATATTTTAGTAGGCTTTGATCAGGCATCGGTAAGGGTAGCTTGATCCGGATAGCTTGGTCACGCCCGGATCCAAACGGGATCATATTTTAGTAGGCTTTGATCAGGCATCGGTAAGGGTAGCTTGATCCGGATAGCTTGGTCACGCCCGGATCCAAACGGGATCATATTTTAGTAGGCTTTGATCAGGCATCGGTAAGGGTAGCTTGATCCGGATAGCTTGGTCACGCCCGGATCCAAGCGGGATCATATTTTAGTCGGCTTTGATTAGGCATTGGTAAGGGTACCTTGATCCGGATAGCTTGATCACGCCCGGATCCAAACGGGATCATATTTTAGTAGGCTTTGATCAGGCATCGGTAAGGGTAGCTTGATCCGGATAGCTTGATCACGCCCAGATCCAAACAAAATCATATTTTAGTAGGCTTTGTTCAGGCATCGGTAAGGGTAGCTTGATCCGGATAGCTTGGTCACGCCCGGATCCAAACGGGATCATATTTTAGTCGGCTTTGATCAGGCATTGGTAAGGGTACCTTGATCCGGATAGCTTGATCACGCCCGGATCCAAACGGGATCATATTTTAGTAGGCTTTGATCAGGCATCGGTAAGGGTAGCTTGATCCGGATAGCTTGATCACGCCCAGATCCAAACAAGATCATATTTTAGTAGGCTTTGATCAGGCATCGGTAAGGGTAGCTTGATCCGGATAGCTTGGTCACGCCCAGATCCAAACGGGATCATATTTTAGTAGGCTTTGATCAGGCATCGGTAAGGGTAGCTTGATCCGGATAGCTTGGTCACGCCCGGATCCAAACGGGATCATATTTTAGTCGGCTTTGATCAGGCATTGGTAAGGGTACCTTGATCCGGATAGCTTGATCACGCCCGGATCCAAACGGGATCATATTTTAGTAGGCTTTGATCAGGCATCGGTAAGGGTAGCTTGATCCGGATAGCTTGATCACGCCCGGATCCAAACGGGATCATATTTTAGTAGGCTTTGATCAGGCATCGGTAAGGGTAGCTTGATCCGGATAGCTTGATCACGCCTGAATCCAAACGGGATCATATTTTAGTAGGCTTTGATCAGGCATCAGTGAGGGTAGCTTGATCCGGATAGCTTGATCACGCCCGGATCCAAACGGGATCATATTTTAGTAGACTCTGATTTAGACGAAAAATTTTTTATTGTAAATGTCGCTAGCCTGATATTTCCTCAATCCAAAATGGAGCAGGAGTCAGTATACACGGCGGTGAAAAAATAATATAAATATAAAATTACAAAACTACACATTTATTTTTCATCTCATATTACATTTTCTTATATTTATAATTTAGAACATGACTATTCTAAATTATATAAGAAAATGTAAGAAACTTTATTGATCCTTCCTTTTCTTGATCCTCCCTTTTCTTGATCCGTATCCTGATCCTTATCCTGATCCTGACAGTGGCCTGAAAGTCAGCCATTTTCGCTGCGATTGGAAAATCGGCGTGAATTAAAGCTTTGGAATTGAAAAAAAAATACCAATTCGCGGATGAATGAAGCGGAAGTGAGGTTTTTTCCGGGATGATAATTCTCAACCGAACTGAACGCGGTCGAGTGATAACCGTATAAATCGTTCGGAAACCGTTGAATATCCGTGACAAATAAAAGTATGGAATAGGGGGTCGCGTTTGGAAAAAATTTACCGCAGAATATAGCAAAACCATTTGCGACGAAAAATTCTGGGCTAGTAGAACGAGACCCGTTTTTGAAATAGTGGAGATGAATGTAGGGAAGGGTGGGGCACGACGGCCTACCTAAGCCGGTTAATACTTTTTGTGGCTTTCAACTATCAAATTATTTTACTTTTGTTCTATCTCGAACGAATTTACCAACATTTTGCCGAAACTTGAGAAAAAAAAATCTGGGGCACGACGACCCCCCTTTAAAAAAATGATTTTTTTTCCATCTTAAGAATTGTTTTCAACGTTAAAAATATTTTTATTTTTGATGGTCCATTTCACCCCTGATGTAGTGCATCGGCCTTAAAATGGATGGACACATCTAATTTATCATAATTTAAAGAAAAACAAGAATTTGCTGACCTAATTTTTTAGGGTGGTCCATTATGCCCCAGGTATCGCGAATCGGCCTGGAAATGAATCCATGCATCAAATTTATGATCATTTGATAAGAAAAACAAAAAAAAATGTTTTTTTATCATTACTGGAGAAGGATTTTGTGTACGAAGGTTTCGAGAGCCAAATGACAAGAGAAAGAGAGAGAGAGAAGAAGAGAGAAATTTTACCATTGGTGCAATGTGAATTTTCGCGCAAACGACGAGATTTTCATTCTCATGCTGATGCCACAGACTTTCTTCGAAGCGAGGACGATCGTGTCCTGGCAGAATGCCGCGACGATACCTTACACTTTTATACTGCCGTAGCCAGAGAAAGAGAGAGGGAGAAATAGTATATTACGATACGAGTGCGATGAAACTTTTTCTGACGAGTGTGAGTTTGCAGCATGAGCCGAAGGCGAATGTTGCAATCACACGAGTTGAGAAAAAGTTTCTCGCACTAGTATCGTACGAAATTTTATTGTACAAGTGCGCAAAGTGTCAGTTTGAGCACGCGCAGCGTGCGCAAAGTGGCACTTTGCGCACGGAGTGCAATAAAAGCTCTTTTACCCTTGTAACACCCTTTGCAAACACTTCACCTACATTATACCGAGTCTATGGTCAGAGATTAATCCACAAAATGAATTTTACATGCTCGCCTTACACGCAACTCACTCCGACGGAACTGTATTTGCGATTTACACTTGAAAACTTTATAACCTCGTGAAACTTTTCCTTCTCCTCTCTCTCTCTCTCTCTCTCTCTCTCTCTCTCTCTCGCTCTGTTACTCCTTTCCACCTTTCATCGCCGTGTTTTACACAATTTTACCACTTTCACAAACGTTTTCAACTGCACCTTGCGGAATATCCTGACGACTTTACGTTTCCCTAAGACTTAATGGCACATTGAATTGTGGTTCAGCAGTAAGATTTTATTCAGGTTTTTTTTTAATTGGACGATTCGATAAAAGGGAAAGAAGAAAAAAAAAATATTTTATAAATTAATTAACATCACATCTGTAAATTTGTGTATTGTGCAAATTGGAATTGCCATTCAATTTGCAGAAATGCACCGATCAAATTTTATTAAATCAAATCTACATCTAATTTAATGCACAAATTATTCGAACAAATACCTACATGAAATGACAAAAACCTTCGGCATCGAATTTGGAAAAAATCACTGGAAAGAGTGGAGATTTTGTGGTTTTTTTAAAAATTAAAATAGAATCCTTGTGAATAGATTTTCGTATTTTTGCAGTTATCAAGCTCAAAATTTCCCTGCTTTTGGTGATAAGAACGATTTATATATATATTTATAATTAATTTCGAAGGAATCGCTAATAAAGTTCAGAATTAGATCAATATTAATATTAAAAAGAAATCTTGTAGTTATTGATGTGAAATTTAAAAAATACATATATTACACAAATTTCGGATCTGCACAGTTTCCTTATTTATTTCTGTGCAAATTAAAAACGGAACTTAAACTTAAACCATTCTTTCAAAATTTGTTACTAATATCATTCTTCTCACTTCTTACAAAAAAACATTGCGATCGCTAGTTACAAGTTACGAACGTCAGAGCTCTTAAACACATTTTACTAAATATTTAATATCTTACTAAATTGACCATTGTTTTGCAATTACGATTAAATCCACCCTGATTGATGTGGAATGGACGATCTACTTTCATGTCAAATTTCGACTCAATTTCCTTAGAAAATTCCCCAACTAATTCGATTTTTGCTTGGCCAGCACGTAAATGAATGTCATTCATTCATTTTTAGAATATTTTGAGCATACCGTTGTCAAAAAATTGAAAAACAATTTTACAAAAACCAAGCTTTTTTCACGACGGAACAAAAACTCGAAAATTCCCAACAGCATCAAAATGCAACACTCACTGGAGTCAAGATATTTTCTCACGGTATAATTTTTAAGTGATCTAAAAATATTTTTTAAAATTTAATTTAATTTTTTTCAAGAAAGATTTTATTTTAATTCATATAATTTTCATATATTTGTTTGAATATACCTAAATTTTTATTTTTAACTTGAATTTAAATAAAAATTTTAATTAAATCAATCCTAAAAAAATTGAAAAAACATTTTTTTATTGCCTTCTCCCAATACATAAAATACCACTATGGATGGTATTATGTCAAGAGAATATCTCAAATTATACCATCGCTCTCACGATCCAACGATTTTGAAGTATCGGTTGACGCTTTGACGTTTAATTCATATTCAATTGTGGGAGATGCAAATATGCTTCTCTAATTTTCAGTGATATTGCGCTAGTGTTACCGAATGTACGATCAAGTGCCCTTGATATAGACTTGTACATCGTATTTCAAGAGAAATTCCTGTACGGTTTGCGGCAATGCCAGAAATCGTGTCGTCTGTAACATTCCAGCAACGAATATATATATATATGTATATACGGGTCATTCCATGCCAAATCGCCCAATAGTTGGAATCGAACCCTTTCAATTTCGATGAAATTTGGTCAGAAGTATTATTTTATCATAAAACAAAGTTCTACCAAAGGTAAAAAAAATTATTTCGAAAGTTATGCAAAATTCAAAATTTCACCATTCTTCCAATTTTTCGAGTTTATTTTTTAAATATCTCGAAAACTATTATAGTTACGTAAAAATTGTTTAGGATTCGTCTCAAAGATTGTAGCTGGGGCTACGAAAAAAAAAATATCCCGAACAAAAATGTTGATAAATGTTGAATTTGGAGAATTTTTAAAAATCGTGAAAATCCACAAAATAAATTTTATTGTTCCATTTTTTTAAATATAATACCTAGTACTGATCTCAAAATATCCTGAAATTTTCAGAATTGCGTTTTTTTCTTTCAAAAATATGAATTTTTGAATTTTGTTCAAAAAAAAAAATTCTACCTACAAGTTTAGTAAAGTTGAGCGATCATTTAATTTTGTAATTTTGGGCATTCAAAATTTCAATTAATGAAATATGAATATAAAAACAGAAACATAATTGAATTTGCGTTTTTATTAAAACGCTCAAGTTTACGCTTAAAACGCCAAATAAATAAAAACGCAAATTTTTTAATTTTATTTAACGCAATTAGGTTTATAATGAAAGAAAACTTCTGACTAAATTTCATCGAAATTGAGAGGGGTCGATTTCAACGATTGGTCGATTTGACATGGAATGACCCGTACATGTATAAATGCGTTACACATACAGGGAAAGCTTTCACTCTTTGTACGACGACGTGCCACTCGTTGACTGACCTATTTCGTGGTGTGCACTACCAGCAACGACATCAGCAATACCGTGCAAAACAATGTCAGGGAAAAAGGTTTTTCGAATCGCGTCCCCAAACGCGGTTCATTTCGCTTCGCTCTTCCTCCCATTTACAAAAAGCCCAATTAAATATTTCGCGTTGAGCATGCATCAAGGCCCTTGACGGGGTTTAACAAAATCACTTTTCCAATCCACGCGTGTGGGTTGGTGATTTTACTCAGCAGGAAGCACCAAAAAAAAACGCGTTTTAACGTCAGCACCTTTTTTCACGTTTTTTTTTTCTGGCTCTTTTTTTTTATACACGATTTTTATCTTTTGTTCTCGACGCTTCGGACACCAAAGCCGAGTTGAGAGTTTGAAAATTCATCGATTCGCGGCTCGATCGTTTTGTGAGAGCTGAATTCAATGGAACCGTTACATTTTGTCGAAAGGCTTTGTGCGAAATCCGACATTTTCGTTTTTTACTCATGCGGCACAAAATAATTTACAAAGCGACACAATGTCGTAACAATGGAATGATCAGTGCGATAATTAATGGAATAATCTCTGGAACAATCTGCGGAATGTTCTCTCTAGAATTTATGATAAATTTCGAATTTAAACAACCTTCCTTCCTCGTACAACGTGCAGATCAATTTAATTTCGAATTTATGGTAATTTTATGCATCCCCGTGAATTTCCATGATTTATGCACTTGTTTATCATACAATTTCTTTGTGACTTCCAGTTTGAAAGGAGTTACGGAAATTACTGAAATATTTTCGGTGAGATGATTTTTTTTTAAATTTGAAAACAGAAAACATAGTGTCTTTTAGTTATCGAGCTTTACTTAGGTTAACCCTCGCTGATCACACCTCAAATCAATTACAAGTTGGTCATACTGGGTCAAATTTGACCCGACCGACTTTTTGGGTGGTTGTCAAAAAAAAAGTACCTATCCGATTGACTTGAAAAAAATATGGGAATTATCGTTGAATTTCAGTATATGAAACAATTCTTTTTTTAACTTTTTTAAATATTTACATTGAAATATTCAAAAAAAAAGGCATTAAAAAATCCGTTTTTTTACTTGAAAAATTGTAACTCTTTCTGTTTTGAAGATTTTTTGAAAAATTTATCAAAAAAACCTTTTTTGTAAATATTTGTACATGAAATATTTCCAAAAAAAGGCTTTCAAAAATGCGTTTTTTTACTCGAAAAATTGTAACTTTTTTAGTTTTGAAGAGTTTTTGGAAAAATTTTTACGAAAAAAAAAAACTTCAAATGCATATGTTCCAAAAAAGGTATTTATTCCGCTATATAGATACTTCAAACTTCCATCAGGGGACCGGGAAGAACCCACGAGGGCCTGGATAGTTGAAGATATTTGTATTTATATTTTTAATTTTTTTTTGTCACTAAAAAAAAAACTTTTATCAATTCCGGAAAAAAGCCATCCAGCATGGAGTGGGCCGACTTTTCCTTCTATTTTTTTTCACTTTTTTTTTTAATCAAAAAAATGTACCTTACGACTTTCAATTTTTTTTCTTCTCAATTTTTCAAACTCTGAGATTCTTCGTAAATCCTCAAAAATTTCTAGAGTGGCGTTTTGTGAAACAAGCCCAGCTGGGAAATATATTTTTATTCAATCGATAAAAAAAAATAGATGGAAAAGTTGCCTGACTCCATGTTGGGCGGCATTTTTTTCGAAGTTGATCAAAGTTTTTTTTTAGTGAAAAAAATATCAAAAATGGCAAACTTTGAGAAAGATCATATTTTTCTCGAAGTTTGCCGTGAAAAAGGGAAAAATTTCATAAATTTTAATTTGTTGAAATTTTTTCGGGAAATACATTTAAAGATAAAAATGTTGAAAAAAGACGTCCCAATTGGTCAATTTTTGAAGAAATGATAGCTATTTGAAAAAAAAGCCTTTTTTTGAGATGGGTAAAAAAATTTGAAAATTTTCTGAAAAATGTTTTAATAGGGTAGAAAAGGAAAAAAAATCAGCCAAATCGAAAGGGGTCAGGTTTAAATATGGTTGATTCGACATGGAATGTCCCATATGCATAAAGATTTCATATTTTTTATGAAGTTTTAACAGACTGAGACCGTCGCCGTCGGATCTCTGGAGTGTACAACAAATTTTGAATTTGCAGAAACTTCCTTCCTTGTTGGAACGTGCAAATTATCTCCGACAGCATCCAGTGAACGATTCAATTAAGGTGTAACGCCCCACACGAAAATATAATATACCGGAAAAAATATTTTTCGATATACGTAAAAATATATTTAAAATATATTTGAAGTGTACATTATATATTCTAAATACATTTTAGATGTATCTAAAATATATATCAGATATATATTAAATATATAATATGTATATTCCATATAAGAAATATACTCAAAAATATATTCGTGATAAGTACATTTTCAGCAGAAAATATTTCTTTGAAATATATATTAAATATATTTTAGATATATGATTATTGTGCATAAAAATATATTTTTTGATATATGTAAAAACATAAATTGTGTATATGTAAACATATATTAAAATTATATCGAAAATATATAAAACGTACACTCAATATATATGTTTGATGCATTTAGTATCTATCTTAAATACATTTTTTACATATATATTGTGTATATTTAAACACCAATTAAAAATGTATCTAAAATATATAGAACATGCACTCAATATATATGTTTGATATATTTAGTATATGTCTTCAATACATTTTTTGTATTTATATTGTAATATTTATAAATAGATTAAAAATATACCTAAAAACATATTTGTAATACATACATTTTCTGACAAAATATACTTAATATATCCAAAAATATATTTTCCGTAATATTTGCCGATATATTTTATTTCCATGTGGGGCATTTGAAACATTCAATCTCTGGTGCTCTCTTCCACGCTTCGTCGGTGGTTAGTCGCTGATTAAATGGTTAGCATTACTTCAACCATGCGAAATGTTTTTAGCCGGACGAATAAATGAAGTAGATGGGAGAAGAGAAAAGTGGAGGAAGAAAACAGTCGCAGACACACGAAACAAGGAGGAAGTATGCATATATGTGCGGATGAAAGTCTGGCAGAGACTGTTCAAGACAGTGTGCTGCTTCTATTAGCGAGGTTTTGCGCCGGGCGCGAAGTTTGGCCCGCTCTGGCAGACATGAAAACACACATATAACATCCTCCTTACGCGTCTCAGTCCAAGTATCCAATTAAACAGTCACGGGAATTTACGACGCTTTGTACGATACAGCAATGTGCATTTTAGCGTATTTATGAGCTTCGGTCTTCACAATGCTTCGTTTCACGAATACTCTTCATGCAGGAAGCATTAAGCTTTGTAATGGTGCAGTATTTCGTCTTGAATCTTCAATGCCGATAGATTTGAGATGCGGATTTGTCGATTTTTGCATTTCCCTCCCTCGATTTTCCAAGTTCCTTGTGTGGAAAAGCTCGAACTGATGAATGCAGCCTTCGTAAACGGAGAAGATCCTACACCCAGAAAAAAGATCTAGTCGTAGGTACTATAATCGTTTATATTATTATTTTTTAGTTACTTTAAAGAAAATTTTCTTTCCATCCAATTTTCGGCGATATTTACTTCCACTATATTTATTTATATGAATTCACTGTCATCGAGAAATAAGTGTTGAAGAAAAATTCTATTCGTTGTTCCTAAATCCGATCATATCTGCAGATTTGTCAGTACCCCAAAAATCCGCCAGGTGGCTACCTCTCGCACAAACGAACTTGCCTCTCGACGCCTATATCCTTTCCGAGCTCGTCTATGTTTGATATCCTTATTTTTCAGTATGGATATCTAATACATTGAACATTGCGGCAAAACGCAAGATGGTCGAATCCCCGAAAAGGATTCTCATAAAAATAGTACATTACATCACGAGGACGTAAAAACATTTTCTGACGAGTGTGAGTTCTGCAATCACACAAGTCAGAAAACGGTTTTACGCCGAGTGATGTTCGACATTTTATATCACGAGGTGCAATATGGACGTTTTCACGTCCGCTTGCGGACGTAAAAGCGTCCATTATTGTACTGAGTGTTATAAAGGGTATTTTTTCTTTCCCTTCTGTTAAAGAAAATATGAAGCTTTACGAAAATGTGTAGCTATACATTCAAAGATTGAAATGTTTAAAAATATATATTGTGTAAATATTTAAAAAAAAATATATTTCATTTAAATACATATTTGTTCAGTTTGAAATAATATTTATTAATGTTAAATAAAAATTTATTAGATCGCAATATATTTTCCTAGTAGGTCATTCAAAAAAAAAATGTTGACATGAATAGAGTTGTATTAGGCCGGCCTACAACTAAAAAAAATTATTTCGCTTGACTAGGATTTAGTTAAATGTAGTAGATCTTTTTTCTGGGTGTTGAAATTGCGAAAGCAGAATGCAAAATGCTATGGTTTTTTTCTCTATTTAATGCTTTATAAAAAATGATGAAGAACATTTTTGTTATCACACACAAGCAGAGTTGCAAAAAATGCATTATTTTAATAATACATTATCGATTTCATTAATGATTATTTTTTCACTTAATAATGGGACTTAACTTCCATTATACATTATTCATCAATGAATAATGTGATAAAAAAAATATTGCATTATATTTTTAGTTAATAATGCAAATGTCAGACCATTAAGCATTACATTAGTACTGGAAAATGAAAAAATGAAACATTATACATTACGTTATTAATGAGTACTTGGGAAATTACATTATCCGTTGCTGAAGTAATGGATAATGTGGAAAAAGTTACATTACTCATCACTGAAATAATGAGTAATGCAGAAACGTTCCATTATCCATTATTAAAGTAATAGATCTTGCAAAGTAGCGTTAATTTTTCATTATTACTATAGTACTGAATATTTTGAATAATGCATTATTTGGAACAAAAATATTTTATGCATTCGTAGTCCAATAGGACAATGCGATAATATCTTCCTTTTATTTACGAAAGTGGAAAATATGGATTGATGAAACCGGTTCAGGGACTCGATAGTGAGGGCTTATGAAATTTGTTTAAGTAAAAAAACCCAAAATCGTTAACATCAGAATGTCAACAGAACTAATAATCCCCGTTTTGAAATTTGAAATTAGTTGAGAGTAAAAAAAAGTAAACAATCGCACATGAACAGGAATTATTATTCTCTTCACAATTTCGGGTCAGAGATAAAAAAGAAAAAGATGCTGCAGGTCCCAATCTGATCTAATAAATAAAAAAAAACAAAACAAAGTACCGAATTATATTTTCGAAGTAAAAGAGTAAGAATCTAAACAAACGAATTTCCATAGAGGGAAATCTAAACAAACGAATTACCCTGTAAAAATTTCGAGGGAATAACACATACAGTCTAAGATGTATCATTCTTACACATTATGATTATAAAAAATCATGCGAAAAGAAAGATTTCATTGATATTGCTCTCTACATACAAGATTATTTTTATTCCTACCATTACTCGAAATAATACATTATTTATAAATGTAATACTATATTTGAAGTAATGCACTGCTCGATGTAATGTGTTACTAAAAGTAATGCATTGCTCAATGTAATGCATTACATTGAGCATCCATTATCCATTACTGTTGTAATGAATAATGTTACGTTCCTTGCATTATTCATTATTAATTTAATGCATAATCGTTAGGTTTTTCAATTTTCATTACAAAAATAATGCTTAATGTTTCTATCATAGAATTTTCATTATTTCTAAAATAAATAATGCATTATTTTTACATTACAATTTCGGCAACTCTGCACACAAGCATTAAAAAATTTATCACGCAAAAGACTTTAAAAATGAAAATTATTCAAAAGTCTAAAATAATGATTGCCATTGTTTTCATTGTAATGGACTTTAATCAGAATCTAAGGAATCATATAAAAAGATTAATCCCACGAATATATTTGTGATTATTGTAAAAAAAGTAATTTATTACATTCTTCACGTAATTTAATGTTTGATTAAAATTTTTATTTTTGTTGCGTTTTTAAACAATAATCATGAATTATAATTAATGTTATTGTTCATTTGTTTAATTTTTTAGATAATCGATACTTTTATTTTATTTTGAAAATGTTTCAATTGGGTTAAAAATGATATTTTTTATGGTTTATTTTACCCCGGATGTAGTGAATGGCCCAAAAATTGATAAATACATTAAATTCGATTGTTTGAAGAAAAAAAAAGAAATTCTTACCTAATTTTTTCATGGATCATGCTAAAAATGAGTCAATACATCAAAGTTATGATAATTTGACAAAAAACCAAATTTTTTTTTAACGAATTTTTTAGGGGGGCTGCCGTGCCCCACTCTCCCCTAAGTATTTGTAATATTATTTTTTATCATCGTTATCTTAGTCGATTAATTGCATTTTAACTTTGATTGAGCCCAACTTGACGTGCTTTTTTTTTTAAATAAAAATATTCTTTTTTATCTCAATCATTCACAAGTTTTGTTCTATTTCATTCTTTCCTCGATTCAATTCCAACTTTAATCATAAAATAGCTTCATGTATTTTTCTGAAAATCTTAAATACGAATTGTGGAACCTGCAAAACTTTCTTTATGGGGAGGCAGAAATGGAGAAAGGTAAGAATTGTGATTAGAATTTCTAGAAGTGTGGATTTTATGTTAAATCATATTGCAACAATATTTTATTGTTGATTCGGGCTTTTCAAGTTTCAAAGTCTCCTTCTTCTTCTGCAATACAATGGCTCTTGCAATGTAATTTCTTTTTCTTGAAAATGATAAGAATTGTCTTGGAGTTTATTTTATTTATTTATTTTTTAAGCTGCCTTAAATTTTCGCGCTCACACGGGGTCAAAACGACCCCACGACTCCTTTTCTTTTTTCTTCTTTATGATTTTTTTTTATGTATGGTAATTTGATTTTTTATAAACTATTTTTTAATACATCAACTAGAATGTTTGAAGGATGTTCTGTAATTTTTTGAGATTTTTCCGCCCAATTGTTTGGTCACAATACTGGTTCAAAAATGGACAAGGTCAAATCGGCCCAGATAAAAGTGACCACGGAGGGTTGAATTTCAATTTTCACGAAACAAAAATAATTACTATTCTCATCAAGCAAGAAGAAAAACAGGCGCGAAAAAGTATGAATTACGATTAAAATATTAATAAACGTAATTTGTATTCCAGGAAAACAAATCACCATTTGCGCCACGTAAATCCACATCGTAACAATGTTTTATCCTTGATCCCAGCCATTCAAGTTTCAAAGCTTTTTTCTTCGGTAATAAAATCACCCCGACAATAAAAACTGTATATTAAAAGCAAAACTGAACGGAACCCACGGAAAATCTTGATTTTCCTGTCCAAGAAGGCAAATGTTATTCACGTCACGTTTCGATATTAAAATATTTTTTTTTGCTGTCGTTCGCAGTTCAGAAGACTTATTGGAGTTATTTTATTGCAGCTTGCACCAAAAGTTAATGCGACAGCGAATTAAATGTTTATTGTAAACCACACGATGCCTCGTCATGAAAATGTTTATTCGTCGGAGAAAATATGGTTAGAGAAGGAAAGAAAGAGAAAAAGAAATAAAGTGTGTTGTACACAGAAAAACTTGACAGTATCCAACAAGGATTTCCCACAATTGTACAAAGTAAGGCCCGAATTTTAAGCTCCTCAGATCGATCTTAAGATCAAACTTTCCAACTATCTCAAGTTACAACTTGAGAGCGAACAAGAGCTTAACAAAAAGAGCGAACTTAAGTTGAATCTTAAGATGAATCTCAAGTTTGAACTTAAGTGTCATTACAAGTTCATACTTAAGTTCAAACTTTAGTGCAAACTTCAGTTCGATCTTAAGTTCAAGCTTAAACTCGGGTTCAAGTTTGATCTTAAGATCCATCTTGAGCTTGAACTTGAGGATGTTGAGTCCCTATGAAATCTTTTAATGTTAATTGTTCAATAAATAGCTTCTTAATCGAAGTGAAATTTTTACATGACCTCCTGAATACTTCATGCAAAAACATATTAAATTTTCAGAATTCTATCATCATTACTTCAACCCCCTTAAGGGTTAAAACGAAAAATGATGGGAAAGTTCTGAAAATTTGGTATGTTTTTGTTTGAAGTATTTAAGAGGTCGTGTAAAAATTTTACGACGATTAGGAAGCTCGGTATTATATTAACATTTTGTTAAGAACAATTTTTTAAACAAATTAAAAAAATATTTATCAATAAACTTCGTTTTGTTTCCCTTCCTTTCAATATAGTGTAGATATTAAAAAATTGAGAGGTCAAAAAAAAACTTATCGCCAAGTTATATCAGCTTCCATAAGACTACATTTAATTTAATTTAATTTGTTAATGTTAATCGTTCGATAACGAGCTTCCTAATCGTTGTGAAATTTTTCCACAACCTCTTAAATAATTCATCCAAAAACATACCAAATTTGTTGTTGTCTTATTTCTTTTGTCTTTCTTGTGTCTTATTTCTGCTCTCATATATTGATATAAAGTTTTGACATTGGTTGTCAAAATAATTAAGTTCGAGCGAACTTAACCCGTTATATGAATTTCTCCGGCACCCTGGATCATATGGGTCATATTTGTCCTGCAGCTTGTATCTCATGTATTTATGTAGAAAAAATCTGAAAAAATTCAGGAATGCTCTTTACTGATTCTACATTAAGGTCTAATAGTTTTTATAACCGTTGCATTTTTTCATTTTTAAATAAATTGCTTGGAAAAAGCTGATTTTCGGGAAAAAAAGTTTTTTTACAGAAAAAATCACAATTTTTTTTACATTTAACATAAAGCAAAAAAACTTACGCGGATTTGTAGCTGAAACTATCTCAACTTTCAGATAAAAAGTGACCCAAGTTTGCTTATTTGAAAAAGTATATTTATTTTGGCATCTGATGAAAGGAGGGTATTTTTCGAGTATCAGAACTACTATTAGATAACGTATTTTCCATCATAAAATGTTTTATAAATTTTTATTTATCAAACAATTGTACAAAATGTATGAAAAAGTAAATGACATTATATTTTTAAAGAAAAGTTACAAATATGACAACTGATAGCGAGGATGAGGTGGTCGCAACCTAAAAACACGTGTTTTTCGATTTATCAATAACTATAACGAAAACCCCGGATCATTATCAACAAACATCGAAAAGAAACGCTAAAGACACGAAAAACAAAAAATTCACTAACGTTGACAAAATACCGGCACCCCGGATCATATGGGTCAGATCTGACCCACTCGATATTTCACCTGGCTGTTGTTCGGACAGGAATTGCTAGATCAAGGCGCTGCTTGGGCACCGAGTACCCCTCACTACTAAATTTTTTTTAGGGTGGGGAGGGAAGCCCTACACTTCAAGGAACCGGGAGATATCTAAGGGGGAAATGTCTCTTGGGACAGATATGACCCATACGATCCGCGGAGAGTGAGGCAGTCCGGAAAAGTGTTGAGTGTTAGTGAAACTCAAAAATTGACCATGGATGGATCAAAGATGGACCACTGGTCAGGTTTACACGTATTCAACGAACATTTACATTTATGTTCTTAGACCGCCCTTCTGACCCTGACTCGACCCCCTTAACCGGTAGCATTGGAAAGATGGAGAAGTTGAAGCGAAATTTTAATTAAAATTTGCTTAAATTTTCTCGGGCAATGAAGTAGTTGATCCAAACTCTCAAGGAAAATAGTACGCCAATTGGTTATTTAACAGGACCCAGAGAAATTACTCAACAGAGAGCAGACTGGATAAGCACCAGGAAAATGATGCATTTATATCTCATCAAATTTTCCAACGATATCTATGTCAAGTTATCGTTCGTTATTCGCTACTTCCTTTCTCATCGTATAACTTTTTCTTCGACTCCACTTTCTGCGTCATTATTGCAAACCAGTGTTGCCAACTCAGTGACTTCGTCACCAGATTTGGTGATTTCGGACTCTCTCTCGGTGACAAATTTTTTCATTTGCGACGGGTGACAAATCTGGTGACTTTGACTCGATCCAGTGCCAAATCTGGTGACGCATTCCCACGGTCGTATATATAAGTATACAGGCTGGAAACTCTTATGGTGGGGGGTGACATAGAATTCGGAGCATTGCCGTCAGGAGCGCTGTGATCGAGTGCCATCCTAGTGCCACCATGTGTGAGAGAGAGATAGATGATGGTGCATGCGCAGTCATTAATTAAGGAGTATTATTATATATTTCACTTTAGCACTCGATAGTAGCGACGCGCTAATAATGTGAACTAAAAACTCGTTCAAATTTTATGTCACCGCCACTGCCGAAAAAACAATGGAGTTTCCACCGATTGGAGTGGGGAGAGTATCGCGCAGTATCGCGGGCATTTTTGTGTTCGTATGTATAACCTGAAAATATAAACAAAAATGACGGACGCGGAAATAATTGAAAGTGTGCAACAATTCTCTGAGAACGCTTTTGTTTTCGGGCATTAATTTTATTATGTCGGCTTTAGAACTGCTTTTCTTTCGAATGTTCTTGTTGACGTTTTGTTTATCTCGCATTCTCTTTTTTAGGTTATGTTTTTTGATAGAGTGCGCAGAATACACTCGTCGAGTTTTTGACTGATTGAATGTGGAAGAAATAAAGATCTTGCAAAAACGCTCGTAGAAGAATTAAATTTTTAAGTTAAGTTACGGCTGCTGCATAAACCGGGCCTGACATTTTACAATTTTTTTCATTTGCGACGGGCGCCAATGACTTTGGCTCTATTTTTCGGGCGCCTTTTGCACTACCATTCAAATATTCAAAAAGATTCAAATACGTTATTTCGATTTTTCAAATCGAATTATGTTTTTTTTAAATTGAGATTTTTGTTTTCTTGACCGATTTTATCAGTATTCAGAGTTTATTATTAATAGTTATTCAATAAAAAAACGTTGTTCATAATTTTCTAATAAAAAATAGCTTCGAAAAAATTTAGTGACTTTTATTCGCAAAAGGTGTCTCCCGTAGTAAGAAACTCCATTGAATCGCCAATGGCAACCAATGGTCCTCATACGACTCCATTGGACAATAAATGGGGACCCATTGAGATTTCCGCATTTGTCAATGGCGTATAGGAACGACCATTGATCAGTGAATGGATATCCATTGAAAAGTCACCATTGCCCAATGACGTCCATTGGACAGCAAATGCGGATGAACCGAATGATCACGATTACTCAATGATGCCCATTGGAAAGCAAATGCTGATGGACCGAGCCATCAGCATTGCCCAATGGCGTCCGTTGGAAGGCAAATGCTGATGAACGAAATGATCAGCTTTACCCAATGATGTCCATTGGGAAGTAAATGCGGATGCACTGAATGATCAGCATTGCCCAAAAATGTCCATTGGAAACCGTGTCGCGTTAGTTCCGAGACTTGGCGTGAGATGTCGCAGGACGGCAACCCGCTGAACTCCCATACGGATTATGCGAAGAGTATGCTTATCTAGACGAGTGTGAGCACGGAATATTAGCAGAAGTCGGTGTCCAGAAAATTCATGCAAGGAGTTCTTGCCGACTGATGCCCATGGGATAATCTCTATTCCGTTTGAAATGGGGAAGTCAATCCTCATTGGAAAATCCCTATTCGATTTCAAATGGGCAATTCAATGGCGAAAATGTCCTTGGGCAATTGGGCATTCATCTCCATTGGTTATTTTGGCAATGGGGAATGAATGGCGATTTTTCAATGGTAACGAATGGAGTTTTTCACTATATGAAAGAATCTCCATTGATTATCGCCATTCATTCCCCATTGCCTACAAAAACCAATGGAGATGAATGCCGAACTGCCTATGGGGATTTTCTTCATTGAATCCCCATAGGATAATCCCCATTCCGTTTCAAATGGGGAAGTCAATCCTCATTGGAAAATCCTCATTCGATTTGAAATGGGGAATTCAATGGCGAAAATCCCCTTAGGCAATTCGGCATTCATCTCCGTTGATTATTTTGGCAATGGGGAATGAATGGGGATTTTTCAATGGCGACGAATGGAGTTTTTTACTACGGGCTTTTTGGGTCTCGGCTAGTGACAAAGAGGATTTTTGAGTTGGCAACACTGTTGCAAACGCAAGAACGACGAACGGACTCCAATTTTCAATTATCGTCGCGCCAGATTTCCCGTCCGCTTTTCCTCCGTTTCTCTCCCAGTTTTTGCTCGGTTCTCGTTCTGCCGACGACGTCCCTCCCTCTGCATTTCGTCTCTCTTCCGTTTCATCCCCTCGTTTTCCATTATTTTCCATTTCCAGGGATCCTCGCGAGTGTCTTGCAGCACGTGCTTCCCAGGACGAAAAGCTCTCAGATTAAAAATAACGAATTACCGTGACGAAACACGAAAATGTTGAAACGGAAGCGGTCCTTGGAACGACGAATAGTTGAATAATTCATATTGGAGTTGACGGCAAAATAAACGAATATAAATTATATCGTTGAATATAAATTATCTTCGTTATATCTTGTCAGCATTTTTTTTTTTCAAAATTACCTTTTGCTTTTCTTTCGCAATTTCGTGGGCAAAAAAAAATTGGGTATACAAGCACGTTTGTGCATCAAAGTCGTAGAGACAATTGTCTCTCTCTTTTTCTATCTCTATTCGGGGAAAAAGTGATGCAGTTAACGAAGAGAAGGGGTCACACGAGCTAACACACTTAATTAATGACGCATCCCACGGTGAATAATAAAAGATGGCACCTGCATCTTTTATAGTTCACTCTCGTTTTTTTTTCTCTGTCCCTTTTTCATGTGTCGCTTGAGCTTTTCCAGCTTTTTTCTATTCCTCTTTCTCTCTCTCTCACTCTCGTTTCTACTCTTGCCATTGTTATTTTACCTTGTGCTTCACTGTTATGACATCCGCGAAGTTATTTTTTTTTCCGCCAACTATCTCATGCTGTGGTACTTATTAAATCGTGTATATATTGTATATGAAGCATTCCACACCAAGTGGACCACTAAAAAATCGTGTGATCTCGAAATATTATGAAACATTTTTTTAAAGGTTATTCGAGTGTCAAAAGCAAGCAGGATTTTTTTCAGATTTTTAAATCTAATTTTACACTCCCAATTTGGATACGAATGTTGTTATTTATTTTCATTCGATTCCTTTTACATGCGAAACGATCCATTGCACACAAAAAAACACCTCCACATAAAATTTAGGTAACATGTTATTATAGGTCTTCGAGCTTTTTCTAAAAAACATGTTGAAAAAATGTTGAAAAAAATCTGAAAAAATTCAGCAACTTTTAACATGCTATGAACGATAATGATCAATATTAATTATTGATTATTGTTGATCAATATAATAATATTGGCCAAAAGTCATTAAGAAATTGCTTAAACAATTTATCAATAACTTTCGGGCAGTATTATTATTAATAATTGTTGTCTATAGCATACCAAATATTGCTGAATTTTTTCAGATTTTTATTGTATCACCAAGTACGGAAATTTCAATCAGACACGATTTCGAGTTTCGAGCAAAAATAGTAGAAAAAAAAATTTTATAGGAGAATTCTGAAATAATCCCAAACGTTTCCGCGTATATCTACGCTACTTTTTTTGTACTTGACATTTTCTTTCAAACTCTATAGTTTTCGAGTTACGTTGCATCTTTCAAAATTTGTCTTTTTTAGCCAAAAGTGAAATAACTTTGCAAGAAAAAATCGTACGAAAATATTTTACGGACAAAAATGAAGTGTTTGCGTATCTTTTTAAATGTCCCGCAGATGAAAAAGCCGAAAAAAATGCCCTTAAGCTGTGCGCCCATTTCGCGATGGTCGAAAAAAAGCCAAAAAACGGTCACGTTCAAAAATTCATACCGGGTCGAAAAAAAATCGTAAAAAATCTTTTAAAAAGGGGAAATAAAGCTGATTTCCTCCCCTTCAAAACGCTTTTTAAAAAATTTGATTATCTTTTTTTTTGGCGGAGTTATGCAACTTTTAGTGCGGCAAAAAATATCGACAGGTGTATCCAAACTTTTGAGCGGGGGTGTATGTTCAATGTTTTTTCAATAAATTTAATGGGGGCGTTGGACAACATCGAATATTTGTCGTAAGTCGCAAGTGTTTTCATCGGTTAACCTCAAAAAACACTTGGAACATATGAATTCTCCATCATGCCAATTTTTCTGTGATTTGTTGCGAAATCAACGGAAGTTCTATCAAAGTTGTAGGAAAATTGGAAACGGCGAACACGACGAAAAAAAAAATTATTGCCTTGTTTCGCTGAAAAATACACGAAAAGGATTCTGGACAGTTTAAAAAAAGATGAGATTATAAAGTATATTGGAAAACCTAAATTTTATGTAGAGGTGTTTTTTTGTGCAATGGATCGCTTCGCATGTAAAATAAATCGAAAAAAAATAAACAATTGGGGGTGTAAAATCCGATTTAAGATTCTGGAAAAAATCCTGCTTGCTTTTGACACTCGAATAACCTTTAAAAAAATGTTTCATAATATTTTGAGATCACACGATTTTTTAGTGGCCCACTTGGTGTGGAATGCTTCATATATGGGTTTATATACCGAGAAACGTGCGAATAAAATGGAATTTGATGCCATGTACAAAGATTACGACTTAAAAAATACGGTGACGAAGGGAAAAAGTGTATTTCACCATAAAATAGTCGTCGGACATGATGACTTTGAGAATTATGGTATTGCACACAGGCTAAAATTGTTTTTAACATAATTAGAGTCTCTGAATTTACTTAGTTGCTCTCAGGGACTCATTAACATCCTTCAGCGTAAATTAAAGTCAAAAGTAAGTAATAATGCAGCAAATTTTTGGTGTGGCAGCTAACACTATTTGATACTTCAATATTATGACTGTGGCAATAAATTTGAATTTTTAGTAATAATCATAATTATTTTATAACAAATAAAATAATAATAATTTTTTATAATAATTTTGAAAGAAAAGTTGTCATTACCTGGTCTGTTTATTTTTGAATTCTGATATGTCTGATAATTCAAAAGTATGTGAGATAATTAAAAAGTAAATAAGATGTAACAGACGATTTTTCGAAGCTCTTGGAAGTCAGAGTAATCCCTATTAAAATAGTTTTTGATAGAAGTAAATCGATTTCTAGTTTTTTAAAATCGTCCGCAAACTTTTCAAGAAAAACTGGTCTTGAGACATACATTGTGAGCGTTTTGTCGAGCTCAATAAAAAAAAATATATTTTTAATATTCTTTTTTTTTACAACACATTTATTAATATTTCGACAATGAATAAAAAAAATTTCAAAAAAATAAAATAAAAATAAAATAAGTTTTAAACTGGTAAAGTTAGGGGCAATAAAAAAAGGGTGACACAAATACAATCTTTCAAGTCATCTGATACAAAATTTTAAATAAGATTCTTAATTAGTGAGAATGTCGTTTCAGCCCCTACCTCAGAGAAAACGGAAAACAAAAATTTCGCTAAATGGCGACTGTCTGAACAAAAAAAGGCGATTTTCGAATCATTTTTTCATAATTTTTAAATTTTTTACAATAGTAAAAAAAAAAAATTTTGCTATAAGAGTGGTAGGTAGGGGCGACAGAGAGTTATACATTGAAGATTGGTAAACAATTTGAAGTAAATCGGTTGAGTAGAACTTGAGATATCAGCTCAACCGTGTTGAGAAAAGTTGTTTTGAGAAAAACGTGTTAAAAGTTTTATACGTGTTAAAAACGTGTTAAAAGTTTTTACATATGCACTCAGTCAAAAAATTAAAGGAACAGCAAAATTTTCGAGATTTTTCAGCGATTTTCCAAAGGCTGTAACTTTGTTAATTTTGGTTGTAAAAATTTAAAAAAAAATAAGCGTTTTGAAGCTTGAATCTTTTAGTTTTGGAATTTTAAGTCAAAACATTTTTGTGGGCATCACCCTCGACGCAGTCGAAGATTAAAAAAAAAAGACAAATTTTCGTTCAACCGCCGATATCTCAGCGAAAAATGGTCGTAGAACAAAAGTAAAAAAAAAAATTGAATCCAAAGAATTCAGCTAAGCGATCCGTAGATTGGTTAAGCTCGGAAAAAAATTTTGGAGTCCATCGACTGTTTTGAAAAAAGCAAAAATTTCGAGAACATTTTTACCGTGACATTTCTTTCGACTGCGTCGAGGGTCATGCCCACAAAAATTTTTTGACTTATGATTCCAAAACTAGAAGATTCAAGCTTAAAAATGCTTTTTAAAAAAAATTTTGACGACCAAAATTAACAAAGTTACAGCCTTTGGAAAATCGCTGAAAAATCTCGAAAATTTTGCTGTTCCTTTAATTTTTTGACTGAGTGTATGTACAGTTAAAATTTAAGGGGTCTACCCTAATTAGACACGCAAAAAAATGCCTATTTTCACGATTTTTTTTCATTGTTTAAAATTAGAAATATTAATATGACAAGTATGAGGCTTGATAAATATAATCTTGAAATGCATGAACAAATTTTTTTTAAATTTATTTTTCGGTTTTTTATTATATGAAAATGCAGGCCAAAAAAATATCAAAAAAAAAGATGAGTGCGCCCTGTTGACGGAATCTCCGGAGTGGATTATCTAAAAAAAAAATAAAAAAGGTTTTAGATTCAGTAAGGTCATGACTATGTCGCATATCATACGATTTTTGATTTTTTTTAAATTGGCAAAATGGCGGCCATATATCGAAAAGTAACGAAACATAACCTTTTTTTATCAGTTTTTTTTTTATTTAAACCAAGTTAAACTCAAAATTTCAAAAATCGTATGATATGCGACATAGCTGTCGACATAAACAATATGTGGTAAAAATTTGGTAAGGATTGATGCAGTAGTTTCCGAGATTTTTTCAACAAGCCGTACAAAAATGTCATTTCGAGAAAAACGCAATCAAACTCCGAACGGTCACTATTAGCGCGCTCAGGTAACTAAGTAAAAGTCCCTCAAAAGTACACTTAGACTGCTCGGATCTTTACGAAAATTTAATATGATACTTTCAAATATCTATACTTTCGAAAAATGGAATTTAAAAAAAATCGATTTTTTGAACATTGCAATTAGGGTAGACCCCTTCAAGTAATTAATAAATTGAAAATTTCAAAAACAGACGATTCAAAATGGCGCTTAAAATTAAAAAAAAATTTGGATGTTCGTGAAAGTCAATTCCTTAGCGTTTTTCACAGTTTCGCGAACTCGAATATCTCAGCCAAAACTATAGGGAAATTTGTAGAATTCAAAATGGTGGTTCTATTTGATTGAAAAAAATTATGAAAAATAGTGCAACTTTTGTAAAAGTTTGTTTGCTTATATGAAACTGAAATATGAAACATGAAATAAAAATAAATTAAAATCGAAATTGGAAAACTAAAAAAAAAAAAATTGCGAGTGAGCCTGCACGGAGAAAAATATGGCCTCGAATTCTAACACTGGTTGCCAGAATTCTAATATTCAGTACTAGAAAAGTTAGCAGTTTACTGCCAGTTCAAAATTCTAAGGACTTATTACAGAAGTGTAAAAATGATTCTCACACCGTATAGTAAAAATGATGCGTTCATATTACATTTGAAACTATATTCTCGCATAGGCGCGAATCATATATGCTGTATAGTAAAAATAATGCGTGCCAACCTTTATTGTACGCTATATTTTCATATGGATTTTACTATACGTATATGTAGCATGAATCTTCGTGTATATGAGGTATTCCAGCTCAACTCAACCACTTTTACATGTTGTATTTTTTTATTTGCCTCAAACTTTTTTCTATTATTGTACCTATTTATGGAACTTTAATTGATTTTTTTCAAATTTTTTTACCCATGCATTTACAAAATATGATTTTTCGTTGAAATTCGATGATTTTTTTTTCAAATGCTTGTAACTTTGCGAAAAATTGACCAAATCAAATTTTTTTTTTTAAATGTTCGTTTTTGAGTGCACTTTTTGAAAAAAAAATTATTAAAATTTGAACGATATTCATCTTCTATATCGTTTTACCGCTTAAAGCAAAAAATTGTTGATTTCTAAAGGTCAAACAATTTTAATTTTTATTTTTTTAATTTGCTAAGAAACTTTGATTTTTTTAACTATTTTTAACGCTAGGCTGATCTTTCCTTCCTTTTACTTCATCATTAAAAACATTTTTTTCATCGTAAGCAAAAAAGCGTTTTTTTGCTTGAGATGAAAAAAAATGTTTTTAATTATGAACAAAATAGCAGGAAAAATCTGCCCAAGATTAAACTAGCATTAAAAATGGTCGAAATAGTCAAAGTTTCATAGCCAATTTTTTGAAAAAAATTCAAAGTGTCCGACCTTTTGAAATCAACGTTTTTTTACTGATACTGAAAAAAAGACTATTTTTAATTATGAATAAAATAGAAGGAAAAATATCCCCACGATGAAACTAGTCTTAAAAATAGTTAATATAGTCAAAATTTCCTAGCAAATTTTTTGAAAAAAATTAAACGTGTCCCACCTTCTGAAAAAAACGTTTTTTTTGCTTGTGATGGAAGAAAAACGTTTTAAATTATGAAAAAAAATATAAGAAAAAATCTGCCCAAGCGTTAAAAATAGTTTAAAAAGTCAAAAAGTTTTAGCAAATTTTTTGAAAAAAATTTAAAGTGTCCGACCTTTTGAAATTAACAATTTTCTGCTTCAAGCGGTAAAACGATATAGAAGATAAATATCGTTAAAATTTTAATATTTTTTATCAGAAAGTGCACTCAAGAACGAATATTTAAAAAAGAAAGCTTGATTTGGTCCATTTTTCGCAAAGTTACGAGCATTTGAAAAAAAAATCATCGAATTTCAACAAAAAATCAAATCTTGTAAATGCATGGGTAAAAAAATTTGAAAAAAATCAAGTAAAGTTCCATAAATAGGTACAATAATAGAAAAAAGTTTGAGCCAAATAAAAAAATACAACATGTAAAAGTGGCTGGAATACCTCATATACAGATTTCGTATGTAACGAAAAATATTACGAAGTTATTAATCAAATATGACTCTTTATACCGTACTTTTAGTAGAATACTGGAAACTGTTTCAATCACGTGGGCAAAATATTTTTTGAATACTACAAAAAATCACAATATACCGAATGAAATGTATTATTTGTATCAGTTTACGTGCCATATCGTAGGTTAAAATTTAAATTTTTTCATTATTGCTATACCATAATTACAATTTTTATCTTCCATTCAATACTTTTTGATATTTAATGACATTTTTGCTTCCTCATAAAGGAAGCTTTGTTTTCGTGAAAAAAAATTTTTTTGAGATTTTTATGGCAATGTGTTCAAAATGTCCTAAAACATCGAGAAATCATATTTAGAAAAAAATTTCCGGATGGATGTGTGTGTGTGTGTGTGTGTGTGTGTGTGTGTGTGTGTGTGTGTGTGTGTGTGTGTGTGCGTGTGTATGCATGTATCCTGAGTTTCTGATGTAAATTATTAATAACTCGAGAACGCTTCGTGATATCGAGCTAAAATTTGGCACACTTGTAGAGCACGAATTGCTTTTCATTTTGAAAAAAAATTTAATTTACTTCTAACGGGTGTTCAGATTTTATTGACTTTTTTCGTTTTTGCAAGAATGGCGTAAACGCTCTAACTTGTGCAATTTTCAAGATATTGCATTAAAACTTTGTACAGAATTAGTATAACTATTAAGGTTGTTTGGTATTGAATTTGGCGAAAATCCATCGAGGGATTAAAATTTTATGAAATTTTGAATTTTTTGAAAAATCGCCTAAACGCTCTAACTTGAGAATTTTTTAAGATTTTGTACTGAAACTTTGCACAGAGGTAATATAGCTGTGAAGGTTGTTCGCTATTAAATTTGGCAAAAATCTATCGAGAGATTAAAATTTTATGAAATTTTGATTTTTTTGAAAAATAGCGCAAGTGCTCTAACTTGCACAATTTTCAATATATTTCACTGAAACTTTGTACAGAACTTGTATAGCTATCAAGGTTGTTCGCTATTAAATTTGGAAAAAATCCATCGAGGGATTAAAATTTTATGAAATTTTGAATTTTTTGAAAAATAGCGCAAGCACTCAAACTTACACAATTTTCCATATATTTCACAGAAACTTTGTACAATGCTTGTATAGCTATCAAGGTTTGTTCGCGATCAAATTTGGCGACAATTGATCGAATTTGCACATTGATTACTAATATTTTTCAATAGTTAACAAAGCTTTCTTTATGAGGAAGCCAAATTTGATCGCCATACCGTGTGTTAAAGGAAGCTATGTGAACTATGGATAAAGATGAGGAAGCAATGTGCAAATTTTAATTTGCAGAGTGTTTTTAAGAAGCATAGTATATTAATTCTAAACTTCGAAGCTCCTGTTTTCTCCTTGTAGTTAACGTCGCGACGTTAACTAAATTCTTAATTGCTGTGTTTAATTGTGTTTTAATTGCGCTAAATTAGCTGTGCTTTTTATTTTATTCATAAAATAAAAAACAGCTACGACGTTAACTAAATTCTTTCTTCAATTAAGAATCTTAGCGAAGCAATTATCGAATGAACCCGTAAAACATATTTCAACAACCATAAACGATCTCCCTCTTATCAAGATTAAAAAAAATGACATCTCTATGGTTCCTAAAACAGCGTAAGAGTAACACTCGCAGAATCATCAACGTAATGACTTTGTTTTACTGTAAAGTCATTGTTATAATTTCTCCAACATTAATTATAAGAATTCTCTAATCCAGTTCGACATTAGATCGTCCCTGTTCCTTCTTTGAGACCTGTACGATCCTCAAAATCTTGACCCTTGATTGACTTGACCATGACTATCTTTAAAAAAGTTAGTTCCAGAGTAAATTTTTTTTTTATTCAAGGAATAATATCGGGCAAGGATGCGAAGTCCTTATTGTTGTTCAGCCCCACAAAAAAAAATCCACAGAACATTTCGACGGCAGTATGGAAGAACGTGCTATCTCAAATTGTGCTAGAAGAACGTGCTATTTCAAATTGTGCTGGAAAAACGTGCTATCTCAAATTGTGCTGGAAGAACGTGCTATCTCAATTTATGCTAGAAGAACGTGCTATCTCAAATTATGAGATAGCACGTTCTTTTAGCACAATTTGAGATAGCACGTTCTTCTAGCACCATTTGAGATAGCACGTTCTTCTAGCACCATTTGAGATAGCACGTTCTTCTAGCACAATTTGAGATAGCACGTTCTTCCATACTGCCGTCGATTTGGACATTGCATGGCAACTCTCCAGAAAGAATTGTCCTGTATTCTGTAACGTCAATGTTTTACGACTAATGATGTCCATCGCGGCCATTACGATCGTTTCACCTGGATCAACCGGATCCGTAAACAACCTTCAATTCTGTATAGCTTGCATGCGTGTATTTACGTTTCTCCCAATTCCATGTGATGAGCATAATAGCCGAATAACAATCAATCAGCATGGGCAAGGCAGTTAGGTCGATCATTACGGTTTACTATACCATCGAATGCCATCCCATAAGCCCCTCGCGTCTCTTTGTTAAACTACGAGTCATCATCGTGTCCGATATATATACCGAGACCGATCAATTTCCGAATGTACGTAAATTTATGGAAATTTTTCGGACCCCTTCGTGAAATTTCATGATTTACGCAGTCATATACCATCGTGCGGCTTCTTCACAAACTCCAGTTTGAAACATTGAGTTACGGGAATAGCCGAAACAATAATTTCTGTTTTTCGAAATATGGAAGCAAAACAAAAAATCATGCAATTTTGAAATTTGCATATAGCTTCCTCATTTTTTCCGTCGTTCTTCAACCCTCCCTTACGAGGACCTCCTTGACCATCTCTGTGACATGTCTATGTTTATTATCATGGCTTCCTCATATCACCCAGAAAAAAGATCTAGTACATGTAACTAAATCCTAGTCAAGCCAAATAATTTTTTTTAGTTGTAGGCCGGCCTGATACAACTCTATTCATGTCGACGACATTTTTTCTTTTAAGGCTACGTGCTAGTCAAATGACGGTTTATTAATCGTTGAAGCAAAACATGATGTAAAAATAGTTTTCTGAATCGCAAAAATCTTTGAGCGGTACAAACTTCACAGATATAAAACTCAATCTTAATTATAGTTCGTAATTTATTATGAGAAATAATGTAGAATTGCTCATTTGGTTCGGGTACAATCAGCTGTAAACTGACATAAATATGTCAGTTCACGGGTACGACGTTGATCTGGCAGCGTAGTATTTTTTTAACATGATGTATATCTACATATATTGGACGCTACTGAGCAGCAACCCTAACCTCTTTGCACTCGCCGGTCGTGTTGTTGTTGTTGAATCCGAGGAATTTACAACGTATGTCTACAAATGGGACGACACGATATTCGGTACCAACACGGCATCAGTAATGGACAATTTATTTCTCGAAAAAGAAAACAGTGGCGAAATAGTATATTACGATACTAGTGCGATGAAACTTTTTCTGACGAGTGTGAGTTTGTAGCATGAGCCGAAGGCGAATGTTGCAATCACACGAGTTGAGAAAAAGTTTCTCGCACTAGTATCGTACGAAATTTTATTGTACGAGTGCGCAAAGTGCCAGTTTGAGCACGCTGCGCGTACGCAAAGTGGCATTTTGCGCACGGAGTGCAATAAAAATATTATCGCATCGAAAAAAAAATGACACACCCACCCAATTCGAGGTTACGCAGAAAAACTACATTTTCTCAGGTCGTCGAGTGGTTGAATTATTATGTTTTGTAAATAAAATATATACAATTCAATAACTTCGTCCTTTTATTTTCCTTCAAGAGTGCTATTTGTTTCATTGTCTCGATAAAAATTAACGTCTGAAGAATAATTAAAAAGAAAATGATATATATATATACATAAATATTAGGGCGATTTTTTTTTTACTTTTTTTTATTTTTTCACTCCCCACCTAAAATATTATTGCATATGTCTGAAAGAAACTACCCTGAAAGTTACAGCCCTTAATATTAATATTAAGTACTCGCCCTTCGCGCGAAAAGATTTCCCATCTAAAATACACGTAAATAAAAAACTTTTTTCTTCAAATTGCTCTAACTCCGCGGCATTTTATGCTATCATATTGTCCTTGGTCGCAATTTACGCAGAATTGAACGATCTTCAAAAGTGTTCTCAGCAGCGTAAGTGTAATTTACACTGGTGAGATGGTACGAGTCACTAAAGTGGATTTTGACCTGCACTTCTCGTTTTTTTGCTGTCGTTTTCGAAATTATCAACGTTATCGAAAAATTGTAAAGGAAAGTTTTGTTGGAAATTTAATTTCCTACAGAAAAAGTCCTTTAGACCTACTTGCGAAAATTGATATTTCTTGAGATATTGGACCTTAACTTGGTTTTGGTATACAATTTTTATGGTTTATTGAACCAAAAGTTTCAATTTTTTGATATTCTATATCATATCACCATATCACATATCATATCACCAGTGGCGAAATGATATGGAATATCAACAATTAAGAACTTTTGGTTCGATAATCCGTAAAAATTTTATACCGCAAATAAATTAAGGTTCAATATCTCAAGAAATATCAATTTTCTCAAGTAGGTCTAAAGGACCTTTTTTGTAGGAA
This sequence comes from Alloplasta piceator, assembly GCA_946863875.1. Lineage (NCBI taxonomy): Eukaryota > Metazoa > Arthropoda > Insecta > Hymenoptera > Ichneumonidae > Alloplasta > Alloplasta piceator. The sequence continues at coordinate 47,591,526 of OX333073.1, forward strand.
ATTAAATTTCCAACAAAACTTTCCTTTGCAATTTTTTGATAACGCTGATCATTTTAAAAATAACAGCAAAAAAACGAGAAGTGTGGGTCAAAATCAACTTTAGTGACTCGTACCATCTCACCAGTGTAAATTACACTTATGCTGCTTAGGACACTTTTGAAGACCATTCAATTCTGCGTAAATTGCGACGAAGGACAATATGATAGCATGAAATGCCGCGGAGTTATAGCAATTTGAAGAAAAAATTTTTTTATTTACGTGTATTTTAGATGGGAAATCTTTTCACGCGAAGGGCGAGTACTTAACATTAATATTAAGGGCTGTAACTTTCAGGGTACTTTCTTTTAGACATATGCAACAGCATTTTAGGTGGGGAGGGATGAAAATTAAAAAAAGTCGAAAAAAAAATCGCCCTAATAAATATACTTGCTCAAGAGCAAGACAGACCTAACCTTACTTCAGACATTCTTGATAATATATATGTGTAGGTGTGTGTATGCATATATTGCCACGAGCGCGCTCATGTGCGACGTTGTCAAGTGTACCCAACTAGTTCGCGGCCGTCTGTCTTCTGCTATGTAATATTCTTATAGCACCCCATAATTTTTTAGTTCATGATCTAACAAAAAATATCAGACCAAAAAAGCCCTTAATATTCACCTTAAATCTTGTCCCAAAGACGATATATTTCCCGTTTAAATAACATGGGATTTTTCCACGCTTTACATTTAATTGTTTTTCTCCGAAACAAGTAAATATATAGCAATGAGAGATACATATTTTTGTAGGAAATTGAACGCTCTACAAAAAAGATCCTTATCATTTTTCGATAAACTCATTCCTTCAAGAGTTATTCAAGATTAAAGTTGAACTTATAGGAAATTTTTCAGATTTTCCTGCTTTGACGGCAAAATTATTATTATTTAGATAAAACTAATTGTTCATTTTGAAAAATATCTGATTCTGACATGTACTATAATAAAAATTATTTAGAAATAATTTCGACGAATGGAAAATAATGTGGCTAACAAGTACACAAATAACAAGTAACAAGTTTGACCGTGAATAACTTTTGAATGAATAATATTATCGTAAACTGCTAAGAGAGCTTGTTTATAGAGCATTTTTGCAAATAATAATGTTTTTACTCATTTATATCATTCTGAACGACCTCTCATAATTTCGAAAACGTTTCAAATTCTTACCCCTCACCGATTTATTCAAAATTTCTACGGAATGTACTGAAAGTTACTTGTTAGCAAAATTATTTTCCATTCTTTAAAATTATTTCTCAATCATTTTTATTATAGTAGAGTCAGAAACAGATATTTTTCAAAATATAAACAATTAGTTTTTATCTAAATAATAATAATTTTGCCGTCAAAGCAACTAAATCTGAGAAATTTTCTATAAGTTTAACTTTAACCTTGAATAACTTTTGAAGGAGTGAGTTTATCGAAAAATTATACGAGACCTTTTTTGTAGAGCGTTCAATTTCCTACTAAAATATGTACCTCTCATTACTATATATTCACTTGTTTCGGAGAAAAAAAATGAAATGTAAAGCGTGGAAGAATCCCATGTTATTTACACGGCAAATATATCGTCTTTGGGGCAAGGTTTAATGTGAATATTAAGGGCTTTCTCTCTAGAAAAAAATTCGCGAAAACAAAGCTTTCTTTATGAGGAAGCCAAAGACAAAGTAACAAATTTTATAAAAATAATAATTGAAAGGTTGACTTCTGAAGAAAAGAAGAGCACAAAACTCGTTGGTAATAATTATGAATATTCTTGGTTCCACGAATAATCTGACAAAATGCAATTGCATAAATATTTGGTAGATTATTGATCGATAAACAAAAAAAGAAGGGTCGAATTTTGTGAAAATAATAATGCGAATATAAGGATAGTTTTTGAAAAAAAAAGTAACGGGCGAAAAAGTCGTTTGTAATAATTAAGGCTATTCCGCCCCCCAAAGGATAATCGAAAGAAATATGATGGCTCAATTTGGAATTGCATGAAAAGCCGTTTCTTCCAACGAAGGATATGCTCGTCACTTACAGTATCTAACCCGTTCGCCCTCGCATGCGGTCTCTTTATATCTGTAGAATTCTTTATCCCTCTTCGTTGCTGCTGCTGCTGCTACCCCTGTCATTTTGGTCCTCTTTTCCATCCCTCTTCTCTCGTGGCGATTACGGTTCGCTGGAAAAGCGAATTAGGTCACTCCCGGGCAAACGGTACACACCGATGGCCCAGCCAATGCTTTTCCCCCTCCGCTTCTCATTTTTTCTATCTCAATCATTTTATCCCCTCTCGCTTTTTGTAAGTAAATTCAAACGAAAGAGCCCATCTGCTCCGGAAACCAAATTTTACTCTCCCCATAATCGCTTGCTTGTACACAGGGCACATATAAATATGTACCTAAAAGTGAGGAATAATTAACAATAATGAGAGAACGAATCACGTTTGTCGTCCTCATTGGAAAACTTTTTGGGAAAAATGAAAAGTAACATCGCTGTCAGAGATTGATTGATTTTTAATTAGTCACGGTTTTCAGATAATCAAATTAAATTACACGCCATTTTTTGTTGATCAGAGACTCTGGGTGATATTTTTTTTACATATGAGACCTTCTTCGTCAATTTCGCCACTTTTCTCTTCGACCCTCTCAGATCCGTCCCATAACTTGTCACAGTTTAGTCCCACTTGACAGTAGTCTCTGTTATTTTTTTCAGATTTTTTAAGCGGTTAATCAAGGAGTTATATTTTAAGGAATTAAGGAGCAAAGGAGCAATAGTACATTATGATACGAGTACGATAAAACTTTTTCTGACGAGTGTCATACAAAATTTTATTGCACGAGGGCGTAAAAGCCCATTTCGTGCACACGAAGTGTGCGTAAAATGGGTCTTTTACGTACGGAGTCCAATAATAGTACATTACATCACGAGGATGTTTTTACGCCGAGTGATGTGCGATATTTTATATCACGAAGTGCAATATGGACATTTTCACGTCCGCTTGCGGACGTAAAAGCCCCCATTATTGTACTGAGTGCAATAATAGTATATTACGATACTAGTGCGATGAAACTTTTTCTGACGCGTGTGAATTTGCAGCATGAGCCGAAGGCGAATGTTGCAATCACACGAGTTGAGAAAAAGTTTCTCGCACGAGTATCGTACGAAATTTTATTGTACGAGTGCGCAAAGTGGCACTTTGCGCACGGAGTGCAATAAAATATATTTTTTCGAATCATTATAGCTTAAAACCGAGAGGATGTACGAAAAAAATATTCCCACAAAAAAATTATGTTTTTCCATCAACTATTGAATACTGTATGTGTTATATTTCCATTCGCGTTGCAAATACTATTTTCTGCAAAAAAAATGAAAATTAATTTTTTCACACGGTCGGACACCTTCAATTTTGTTGTCAATTTTATACAATTTCTAACAGTATTAGTGGGACGTACAGAAAAATCCACAATATGGCAACTCATTTTTTTCGGGGTTAAAAAAATGTTTTTCACAAAAAATTGCATAAAGTTACTTTTTCGAATTTATATAGCTTAAAACGGAGAGGATGTAAAAACAAAATATTCCTACAAAAAAATTATGTTTTTCCATCAACTATTGAATGCAACATGTGTTATATTTTTAGTCGTGTTGCAAAGACTATTTTCAAAAAAAAAAAAGGAAAATCAATTTTTTTCGCACGGCCCGACACCTTCAACTGCTGTCATTTTTATACAATCTCTAATAGTATTAGTGGGACGTACAGAAAAATCCACAATACAGCAACTGATTTTTGCGGGGTTAAAAAAAAATTATGTGAATAACATTTTCTTCTAATGATCAATAATGAATTACATATTCTTCTAATATATATGTGAAGATGGGTGAATATGGTTGAACTTATGTTGGTAATTTCTTTAAAAATTAGGTAATTCATGTTAATGCAATTTAAACTTTTGTTTCAGGAAAGTGTTTACGATATTTAGTAATAAGTTTCAACATTTTGCCGGAAACTAAAAAAAAAGTGAAACTTACTCTGAATTTAACTTTAACCTTTAATAACTTTTGAAGAAGTGAGTTTATCGAAAAATCACAGGAGATCTTTTTTGTAGAGCGTTCAATTCTCTACAGGAATAGGTGTCATTCATTTTGGTAAATTAACTTGAAGCCGAGATATAAAATTTCAAAGTTTCAAATTTTTTTTTCCTTTGTTCTTTAAACGGGAAATTAAAATATGCGATGTGCCACCGCTGAATAATTTTATTAAGAGCTCTAATTTTAACAGGCATCTTTTTTCACCTTCCCGAAAGTATTTAATATGTTACTTCGAAAAACAAAAAAATAGTCACTTTTTTTGAATCAGTCTAATATACACGTTTGTTCATTTCGTGACGAAAGAGCAAGCGTCGCTAAAAGTTCTTGAAGAGCAGAGCTTCTTCGAGACTCTCGAGAGAAAACTTTTTCTCGCTTACATTATATCTCGACTAATCTCAACGCTCGAGCCCTGGCAACTTCGGTGCTTATATTAAGCACGTTTTTTTTTTTTTTAATGTTTCCAACGCCGAAGAGATGCAACGCTGGTTGCTGAATAATAAGAGAAGAATAAAAAAAATTTAAACGACCAAACTTCATACTGTCCGTCAAGATTATCCAAATGTAGGCCATTCGCGAAAAGGCGCTAATGAGAAATATGCTCTATGACAATGAACAAGTCTGATCTCTGATGTGGGTAATTGACTTCGACCATTTTTCCACAAACTTTGTATCAACGGCGAAATTTTTTTTTTTTCACTTCTAAATTCTTGGTAATAAAAATAATTAATTCAATATCGGGGTCATTTCTATGAAACTGCGACGCTTATTATTAATTAAGGCGATATTCTGGTCCAGAGACATACATTTGAGCATTTTGTCGAGCTCGATAAAAAACAACAAATATTTTTACCATCCTTTTTTTTACAAAATATTTATAAAAAAAGGACCATTTTTCACGGCCAAAAATTATTTGCCTAACGTATGTTTGGATGTTCTTCGAAAAATCCCACAATTTTATATTTGGAGTATTAATTTTTTTATGCGGTCATGGTTTTTCCAATGAGGATGAATTATGGAAAATTTTTAAAATGTTCAATAAAATTTTGCACCCTCATAGGAAAAGCTTTGTTCTTATGAAGAATTTTTTTTTTTAATATTCACATAATTATGTTTAAAATGATTAAAAACGTGAAAAAAATACATACAGGTACTTTAAGGGATGAAGTTGTTTGATATTGAATTTTGAAATAATCGTTTGATAGGTCGGAATATTATAAAATTTTGACTTTTTTAAAAAATTACACTATCGTTATATGCTTTACAAATTTCCCATTATTGGGCTTGAATTCCTCACACAAATACATTACAATGTCAAAATATGTTTGCAATTTAATTTAGCGAAAATCGCCCCAGGAAATAAGATTGCAAAAAAAAATCAGTTTCTTGAAAAAATTTCGGGATCGTTACAGTTTAGGCAAATTTTGCGGTATCACGTCAAAAAAAGTACAAAGGCAATTTGCATTTTATTGAAATACGAAGTAATGGCAAAAAATCATGCAAATTCGAAATTTGCACATGGCTTCCTCACAATTCTCCTCCTCAAGCTTTTATTAGATGTTAATAAAAATTAATTAAAAACTTAAGAATAAAGCTTTTCCGATTGGAAACAAGTTTTCAAATAAAAGGGTGTTACATTTTAACAGCAAGAGGAAAAAGAGGGTGTAACACGCTTTTATTTGAAAAAATATTTCCAATCGGAAAAGCTTTATTTTTAAGTTTTTAATTATTTTTGATTAACAACTAATAAAAGCTTGGTTAAAAAAAAATTTCGTTTGTTTCTTAACATTTTCTTGCATTGTCATTCAATTCTGAGCTACGTTCAAAATTTCAAGTCTCTAGCTCATCGGGAAGTTAGTTTGAAATCAAATACAAAATTCCTCCCGGCACAAGAAAGCGACCTAAAAAAAAATAAAAAAATAACGTGGTGAAAAAAAAGGAACATCTATTTCGACCACACACAAGCTTTGCTAACCTACTTTCACGAGGAAAGAGGAAAATTAGGCTGCCGGATATTTCTTCGTGCTTTTCCCTCCCGAAGAACAATTAACGGTGTTGATTTTGGTCGAAGGTGAAAAAAACTCATCCTGGCACAGACCACGAGAATAGCAGCAGAGTTCACAAGTGTGAGAGACCTCGAGAAGCAAAAGGAAATCCCTTCGAGCATGTTTCCAGCGTGTAAATTTCTTTCTCCAACTATTTTGGTGGGCGGAAAAGTACATGAACCAAAACAGTATGAGATGAAACCGGGATGAAGGATGAGAGCGAAAGTGGCGTCAACCGGGCTTTGTTGCATCGACAAACAAATTATGGTCTTGTAACTCTTGGTCCGGAGAACTTGGCGAACGGACGTTTGTAGAAACACGCGTGGCTTGGCTCTTTGGCTTTTATGAAGCCCTTTTGTGCATCGTCGTGGCACACAAACCCCCACAAACAAACACAGACAGGACACTAGATGGAGAAACGGGAAAACCGTCATTGAGTAGGTAGGTAGGTAGGTAGGTAGGTAGGTAGGTAGGTAGGCAGGTAGGTAGGTAGGTAGGTAGGTAGGTAGGTAGGTAGGTAGGTAGGTAGGTAAGCAGGTAGGTAGGTAGGTAGGTAGGTAGGTAGGTAGACGGTGGAACTTGCAGATTTTCAAGCCGCCCCTTTCTGTACTGACTTCAAATTAAACGAGCTCTATCTTCCTCTTCCTCTCGCTTCCTCTGCA
>OX333073.1:47598541-47630596 GCA_946863875.1 Alloplasta piceator
TCATTCGGTCCAATAGTCAAGGAATGGTTGTGTAGCAAAAATTAGCATACACTCTGTTTTACTGCAGCGTCGATAAAACAGATCTTTCACATGATCGTAATGTTGAAAGATACGACGAAAGAATAAAAAATTAAAAGAAATTGAGAACTCAAAGAAAAAATAATCAATCGTATTATTACTGTAATTTTCAAAACATCGAGTTATTAAAAAATTATATTTTCAGTATTGTGTTTAATTTTTTATTCATCTTGTGGTGTATTTTTATCGATTATCTCACTAATTAAAAGAAAAAAATGTATCAAATCTTAATATGAATATTTAAAGGTAACTCGAAAACATCTACTGCAATGCACTTACAAATATAAAAAAATTATGAGCGACCTTTAAAAATTAATATTTTGAGCTACAAATTTGAGGAACTTATTTTTTTTTGGTCTATAAAATTCTACCGTAATGAGCAAAAAAAATCAAAAATAATAAAAACTCGATTTTTGACGGTTTTTGAAATTTTGAAAAACCTTGAGTGACCCTTAAAAAATTCTTTTTTCAGCTTATTTTTGGTGAGGGTTCTAAAAACATAAAAAACTAACATATCATCACAAGAGACTCGAAAAAAAAAATAGTCGGTTTTTTTGCACTACCCTAATATATATGGGTCGTTTTATGTCAAATCATTCGTTTTCCACCCCATTAAAAACATATTTCAGGAACTTTTCGAATTTTTTTGTACCCAACCCAAATAAGCCTTTTTTCCAAATAGCTATAACTTCTTCAAAAATTGACTGATTGCGACGGTTTTTTTCTCAAAATCTTCGTCTTTAAATGTACTTTCCGAAAAAAATACAAATAATTTAAGATATTAAAATCCATGAAATTTTTTACTTTTTTGAGAAAAATAATCTTTTTCTCGGAGTTCACCATTTTTAATTTTTTTTTCACTCAAAAAATACTTTGACCTCAATTCCGGAAAAAAGCTGTCGAACATGGGGTGGGCCGTCATTTTCTTCTATTTTTTTTAATCGATTGAAAAAAAAAATCCCAGCTGGGCTTATTTCACAAAACACCACTCTGGACATTTTTGAGGATTTATAAAGGGCCTCAGAGTTTGAAAAATTAAGAAAAAAAAATGAAAGTGGTAATCCTCAAAAAAAATTGATTTTGTTCAAAAAAGTTGAAAAAAAAATAAAAGGAAAACTCGGCCCACTCCGTGTTCGGCGGCATTTTCTCCGGAATTGGTCAAAGTTTTTTTTTTTAGGAAAAAAAATTGCAAATGACCAACTTCGAGAAAAAGATGATTTTTCTCTAAAAAGTGAAAAATTTCATAGATTTTAATATCTTAAAATTTTTCGTATTTTTTTTCGGAAAGTAACTTTGAAGACGAAAATTTGGAAAAAAACGTCCCAACTAGTCAATTTTTGAAGGGGTCATAGCTATATGAAAAAAAACCTTTTTTTTTGGTTTCGTAACAAAATTTGAAAGTTTCCTAAAAAATGTTTTTAATGGGGTCGACAAGGAAAAAAAATGTCAGCCAAATCGAAAGGGGTCGGGTTTAAAGTGGTTGATTTGACATGGAATGCCCCATATACATAAGGTTTCATCACGTATATAAGGTTTCATAAGATTGCAGCTACTCATTAGCCAAAACTTATAAAGGCAGTGAAAATTAATTTAATTAGGGGTGAATTTTCTTGGGGAACTTTTATTCTTTGAGGCCGCGGCACCGAAACATTTTTTCACATTTATTTTTATATTTATTATTTTACTCAACTAAGTTGGGCTTATAGGTATTTCAGACCTCATAAAAGAAACACGGTTTTCATGGTTAATTTTCATTAAAGGGGTCCGAAAGTCGGAAAAAAAGGATTTTTCAAGAATTTTTTCTGGAAAGAGATTTCAATTTATTAACGTAAAAATTTATAACCATATTTTTGTAACTTTTACCTTTATTTTGAAATTCTTATTTTTTTAAAATAATGATTCTTGAAGCTCTGAAATAGGCGTTTTGCGGTGAGCACGATATCTCTGGATTGGATTATCCAAAATAAAAAAATAGAAAAGATTTGGTTAATATAAGGTATAATCTAGTATTTAATCGAAGGAATAAACAAAATATCAATTTTTAACAAAATGGCGGCTTCTAGAACAAAAATCGATTTTTGATGAAAATTTTTACCATTCGTTGATTATAAAATGGAAAATATTTATCGGTAAAAAAAACCTTTGATTAATTACTAAAAAATATATTTTCAAATCTTGTGCAAAAATCTGAGACTGATCGGTTATGCCATTTTTGAGAAATCTTGCTCACCGCCTTTAAAAACACAGTTTTGAGAAAAACGTGTTTAAAGTTTCAAAAGCACTTTACACATAGTAATTACGGGTTTGCAAATATGCCTATAGCTTCGAAAATATTTGTGGGATTGACATGAAATTTTCTGTGTATATGTATATACTTAAATATATGTGGGTCATTCCATGTCCAATCGACAAGAGTTGGAATCGATCCCTTTCAATTTCGATGAAGTTTGGTCAGAAGTTTTTGTTTTCAATAAAACTAAGTTCTACCGAAGGAAAAAAAATGAAATTTTTTTTTTCGAAAGTGATGCAAAATTCAAAAATTCACAATTATTCAAATCTGTCAATTTTATTTTTTTAATATCTTGAAAACTATTATAGTTGCGAAAAATCGCTCTGAATTCGTTTGAAAGAGTATACTTGGGGCTACAAAAAAAAAATTCCGAAATTTTTTTTTTAATAATGATGAATTTCAGAGAATTTTGAATTTTCAAAAATCGTAAAAATCTAAGTTCCAGATTTGATTTTTGGTTTAATTTTTTTAATATAATACCTTTTACTTATCTTAAAAGATCCTGAAATTTTCAGAGCGGTGTTTTTTTTTTGTTTCAAAAATATAAATTTTTGAATTTTTAAAAATCGTGCAAATCCACGATAAACATTAAATTTTTGGCCCATTTTTTTAATATAATATCTTGTACTAATCTTAAAAGATCCTGGAATTTTCGAGATGGTGTGTTTTTGTTTCAAAAATGAAAAATTTCGAATTTTTGTAAAAAAATTTTTTTAGTTTTTCCTCTAAGTCAAGTAAAGTTGAGCAATCATGTAATTCTGTAATTTTGAGCAGTAAAAATTTCAATAAATGACCATTTAAAAAAAAAAATTTTACTGAAATTCAAAAATTTACATTTTTGAAACAAAAACACACCATCCTGAAAACATCAGGATCTTGTAAGATCAGTACAAGGTGTTACTTAAAAAAAATTGAACCAAAAATTTAATGTTGATCGTAGATTTGCACGATTTTTAAAAATTCAAAAATGAATTTTTTTTAAACAAAAAAAACACCTCTCTGAAAATTTCAGAATCTTCTAAGATCAGTATATTTAGAATCTTTTAAGATCTTTATATTAAAAAAATTAAACCAAAAATAAAATATGGAACTTGGATTTTTACGATTTTTGAAAATTCAAAATTCTCCAATTTCATCATTATTCAAAATTTTTTTTCGGAATATTTTTTTTTCGTAGCCCCAAGTATACTCTTCAAAACGAATTCAGAACGATTCTTCGTAACTATAATAGTTTTAAAGATATTTAAAAAATAAACTTGACAGATTTGAAAAATTGTGAAATTTCGAATTTTGCATAACTTTCGAAAAAAAATTTTATTTTTTTTTCCTTTGGTAGAACTTCGTTCTATTGTAAACGAAAACTTCTGACCAAATTTCATCGAAATTGAAAGGGGTCGATTCCAACTTTTGGTCGATTTGACATGGAATGACCCATATGTTGAAAATAACGACCTTTGAAAAGAGTTTATTTTTATCATTTTTTCGAAGTTAATTTTTTTTTCAAAATAGTAAAAAATAGTTTTTAGATAGTTTTAGATTTTCCAAGGTTGACATATTTTTCTACATCTACATATACGAAAAAGAGACAATTTCCAGGAGACCTCTTAAAAATTGGGTGAACTAAAAAATTTTACGTTGTGAATGTGAATTTTACGAGGGTATTTTTACTTGCACCCTGCGGCAAATCAAAATTTTAGAGCATGGATGTGGATGGTTTTACAGCTAGAAAATGCACAACTGTTACCAAGCTGGTGGAAGTGCCTTTGGCGACAAGGATGATGAGAGCAGTGCTCGTTTTATCGCGAGGACTGTATGTGCTGGCCAATCTTTAATCCCGATATGGGGTAAAACCGCAGGTGACGCGAGCGCCACAATCGTGAGTATCAAGTATTACCCAACGGGCTGTCGCGGCCCATCAGCCGGTAAGTAGAGCTAGCTGTCGGACTACGAAAGCTCTGGATCGTTAAATCGACGTCACCAGTCACTTGGAATTGCAGCAGCGGTGTACCCACTCTAGTAATGCTTATATCGTGTCCCATTGAGACTTACGCCAATCGGGTGACCTCGGCCTGTGCATAATCTTACTGGTGACATTGACGACGGATCACATGACCTCGTACTTGTCGACGTCGTTGAACCAGTTAACGTCTTTACCGACGTTCCAAAAGACAAAATTAAAAATCAGAAATTTGACCGTTACTTCTTCATTTTGCCCATCATTCTACATGAGCCTCCTTCATGGATGAATTCCTCTATGAAGGGTACCTTAATTCTGGCTTCCGCTAAAAAAAAAACTTTGGATCGATGGACTTGAATGAGAAAGCTAGGTGCCAATTTTTGAATTTTCAGAATTCTTTTGTTGATAAAAAAAATTCTATTTGTTAGAAATTGTGAATCCTTAAGGGGGTATTCTAGTCTAGAATTTTGAAAAAATCAATGAAAGCAATTTTTTAAATTTTAGTTGGAACAGTGCTTTGAAAAGATTTTTTTTAATGGTTGTTATTTAGTGCATTTGTGAATAACTATGTAATGACGAAATATGGAGTGTTTACGTGCCTTTTTTATTTTTAAATATTTCAGAAATCATACCCCCTAAGCAATTCTCTCGAAATTCAAAAATAATCATTATGTTCAGTCAATAATCAGTTGGAGCATTTTTGCAAAATAATTGAAACAATACCTGCAAAATTACGAAGGATAAAGTCCCCACAGATATTTTGCGAAGAATTAAATATCTATCAAAGTTTATTGCAATTTCACCAAAATTGGTAAACCAAATTTCAACCCGAAATTTCACCAAAATTTCAACCCAAAATTTCACAAATATTTGTAAACCAAATTTCAACCCAATGCCCGTAGTAAAAAACTCCACTCGTCGCCATTGAAAAATCCCCATTCATTCCCCATTGCCAAAATAACCAACGGAGATGAATACCGAATTGCCTAAGGGGATTTTCGCCATTGAATTCCCCATTTGAAATCGAATGAGGATTTTCCAATGAGGATTGACTTCCCCATTTGAAACGGAATGGGGATTATCCTATGGGGATTCAATGAAGAAAATCCCCATAGGTAATTCGGCATTCATCTCCATTGGTTTTTGTAGGCAATGGGGAATGAATGGTGATCATCAATGAAGATTCTTTCATATAGTAAAAAACTCCATTCGTCACCATTGAAAAATCGCTATTCATTCCCCATTGCCAAAATAACCAATGGAGATGAATGCCGAATTGCCCAAGGACATTTTCGCCATTGAATTCCCCATTTGAAATCGAATAGGGATTTTCCAATGAGGATTGACTTCCCCATTTCAAACGGAATAGGGATTATCCCATGGGCATCAGTCGGCAAGAACTCCTTGCATGGATTTTTTGGACACCGACTTCTGCTAATATTCCGTGCTCACACTCGTCTAGATAAGCATACTCTTCGCATGATCCGTATTGGAGTTCAGCGGGTTGCCGTCCTGCGACATCTCGCGCCAAGTCTCGGAACTAACGCGACGCGGTTTCCAATGGACATCTTTGGGTAATGGTGATCATTCAGTCCATCCGCATTTACTTCCCAATGGACATCATTGGGTAAAGCTGATCATTTCGTTCATCAGCATTTGCTTTCCAATGGGCATCATTGAGCAATGGTGATCATTCGGTTCATCCGCATTTGTTGTTCAATGGACGTCTTTGGGCAATGGTGACTTTTCAATGGATATCCATTCACTGATCAATGGTCGTTCCTATACGCCATTGAAAAATGCGGAAATCTCAATGGGTCCCCATTCATTGTCCAATGGAGTCGTATGAGGACCATTGGTTGCCATTGGCGATTCAATGGAGTTTTTTACTACGGGTGGCTCACGATGTTCTCCAAATCCCCAATTCAAAGTCAGCAAATACACATTAATAGTACATTATGACCCGAGGACAAAAAACGCCCACGAAGTGGGCGTAAAAGGCACTTTTACGTCCGGAGGGCAATAAAATATTTTTCAAAGTCAGCAAATACACATTAGTTAAAATATTTTTTTCTAAATCTAACTTCGCCATTTTAGTGGGATTTTTAACTCACTGACATGAAAATCTGGATAAAAATGTCCTAGAAAATATAAAGCTTCCCTTATGAGGAAAAAAATCGACCGTCACTGGCTTTTATATCGTATATATAGATACCGACTGTCATGATCCCACAAGCATGTTCATGTGAGAAAATGACATATATATCTATAAACCAAGATAGCGTTAAATGTAATTGAATCATTGAATCGAGAAGGAGCGAGACTTTTTCTCACGTCAGGGTCAAGGGTCCGTAAACGCGTCTGAGAATATCGAAGATGAAACCTGACGCTGAGAGCGAAAGCTCTTCATACTTGACGTGTCCCATCAGCGCTACCTACTTTCAATCGATAAATCAAGGTTCTGAGTTCCCTCGTCTCATCGGTAGGATTCAAAGAGGCAGGGCGACGATACAATAGGTCAAAATATATGTCACGTGGCAATGGGAATGGAAAAAAGAGTTATGAATGTGTAACCATACCTCGTTATACTTCTTCAACGAAAGAGTGAATGCAATTGGGTCATTCCATGTCAAATCGACCAATAGTTGGAATCGACCCCTTTCAATTTCGATGAAATTTGGTCAGAAGTTTTCTTTTATCATAAAACAAAGTTCTACCAAAGGAAAAAAATTTAAAAAAATGTCTTAACAGTTATGCAAAATTCTAAATTTCACCATTTTTAAAATTTTTCAACTTTATTTTTTTTCAATATTTCGAAAACTATTATAGTCACGAAAAAATCGTTCTGGATTCGTCTTGAGGATATACTTAGAGCTACGAAAAAAAAATACTCCGACAAAATTTTTTGAAAAATGATGAATTTGGAGAAATTCGCATTAAAAAATCGTACAAATCCACGATCAACATTAACTTTTTGGTTCAATTTTTTTATATAATATTTTGTACTGATCTTAAAACATAGTGACATTTTCAAAATAGTTTTTTTTTCAAAAATATAAATTTTAGAATTAAAGTAAAAAAAAATTTTTGGTTTACCTCCAAGTTAAGCAAAGTGGAGCAATCACGTAATTTTGTAATTTTGCGCAGTAAACATTTCAATTAATGATATAAGAATATGAACACAGAAACATAATTGAATTTGCGTTTTTACTTATTTTGTAAAGCGTTTTAAGCGTAAACTTAATATACATATATATGTTGTGTTACACATGTAGATTAAGTTTTCACATTATTACGTCATCTATTGAAATGTTTATTGCTGAAAATTACAAAATTACATGATTTCTCAACTTTACTTAAAAAAATTTTTTTTACCAAAATTTAAAAATGCATATTTTTGCAAAAAAAAAACGCAATTCTGTAAATTTCAGGATTTTTTAAGATCAGTACAAGTTATTATATGAAAAAAATTAAACTAAAAATTTAATGTTGATCGTGGACTTTCCCGATTTTTAAAAATTCAAAATTCTCCAAATACATCATTTATCAAAAATTTTTTTTCTCGTAGCCCCAAGTATACTCTTTAAAACGTACGCAGAACGATTTTTCCGTAACTATAATAGTTTTTCGAGATATTTAAAAAATAAACTTAAAACATTGAAAAAATTGTAAAATTTTGAATTTTGCACACCTTACGGAAATTTTTTTTTTTTATTTTTCTTTCTTTGGTAGAACTTTGTTTTATGATGAAAGAAAACTTCTGACCAAATTTCATCGAAATTGAAAGAGGTCGATGCCAACTATTGGTCGATTTGCCATGGAATGACCGAATTGCTTATAATTGACTCTTTTGTGTCTCTGGCTTCCAAATCCAATGGGAACCAAGTCCCACTCCTAAAGTTCATCAATCGACTTCCGATAGTCAGAAATACAGCTCGGCTTTATAATTTTTATGATTTTTTTCGTTTCAACCACATTCGAACCACCATAAAGAGACTTGTCCATCCACCCAAGCACCCATTTCCAATACCAGCGACACGTACGAGCCTCGGCTACGAGCAAATTGCCATTTCAGACTCGAATCAGTGTCTCGTTATGAACTATCGGCTCTGTGGAGTCGGATATACGTTGATCAAATGTAAATCTCGTTTTGGCGACACAATTAACGTTAGAGAGAGAGAGAGAGAGAGAGAGAGAGAGAGAGAAAAGGAACACGCAGTTACGATCATCAGCATCGAGACTTGGCAAACGCCAATACAGGCGCCATTGAGGGTAATCATTTACGGATAACGCGATACCTATCTAATCCACGAATTATCGGAAAAGCCCCTGAGTCCGAAATTGCCCCAAATTTGTGTCACACTACAATCCTTCTATCCACGTTCTCCACGTTCACCACGCATCTCTCTCTCTCTCTCTCTCTCTCTCTCTCTCTCTCTCTCTCTCTCTCTCTCTCTCTCTCTCTCTCTCTCTCTCCTCCCTCCCTCCCTCCCTCCCTCCCTCCTCTCCCTCTCTCTCTCTCTCTCTCTCTCTCTCTCTCTCTCTCTCTCTCTCTCTCTCTCTCTCTCTCTCTCTCTCTCTCTCTCTCTCTCTCTGATCTCTGAATAAAAAAGAGCTTCCTGAAGCTCGATGGGATTGAGTACGTGACGTGAGATATCTCAAAGTGGGTCACAGTGAATAAATTCAATGTTGATAGAGGATTAACTAGAAACGCGTTCAAGATAGTAAACGTACTTGCCATGCGCACATTTTGAACGGTGCATTAACCAAATTTGAGATGCACACGCTATTAAGGTCGCTCGATTAGGCCAATGATAATAGAGGATATTCTGCGGAGAGAAAAATATGATTTCTCCATTTTTTTTGAGAATATTGTTTGCGATGTTTTTATGAAAAATATTCTTTACGAAAGATGTCGTCATTGAATCGAGCAACTAAAATTTTATGGTCATTTTTTCAATTGCCATACTCAATATAGTTTGTATAATAGGGTGGAAATCGGTTCCATGGTTTAGATCTGAATTTCCATTTCGACCAAGATTGATCTTGAGATTAATAGTAAATTTAGTGTGCAATTCTATTGTAGAAACGATCTTAAAGCCCGAATTTTAGGTCATGAGTTTTATCTTAAGATCGAACTTAAGATCAAACTTTCAATCAAGTTGGAACTTAAGTTTGAACTTATGTGTCATTATAAGTTCATACTTAAGTTCAAACTTAAATGTGGGTTGAAGTTTGATCTTAAGATCCGTCTTGAGCATGAATTTAAGTTCGATCTAACTTAACTATTTTGACAACTACCCATGCGTGAAAATTTTAGGGAAGCTCTGACTTAAGTCGGGACCTTGTCGGGCTTGAACGTGGATGCCCTGTCAGGAATTGCCCTTACACCACCAGGTTTGGGCCCCGACAGGGCAATGTCAAGGTTGCCAGGCCTATTTACAATATGGCTGATCTAAGGCAATCCGTTGAGGACCTTGTCGGGCTTAAACGTGGATCCCCTGTCATGAATTGCCATAACACCGCCAGGTTGGGCCCCGACATGGCAGTGCCAAGGTTTCCAGGCTTACTTACAATATGGCTGACTTAAGGCATCCCGTTGAGGACGTTGTCGGGCTTGAATGTGGACGCCCTGCCATGAATTGCCATAACATCGCCAGGTTGGGCCGTGGCAGGGCTATGCCAAGGTTGCCAGGTTTACTTACAATATGGCTGACCTAAAGCAACCCGTTGAGGACATTATTGGGCTTCGATCAGGCAACCCATATTTAAATAAGTCGGTATAACTACAACAGTACTAAATCGGGCCTAAATAGGGTGAAAGTATCGGAGCCCTAATTATTTCAAACATGGCACTGACGAGGCAACCCTTTGAGGGCCTAATCGGGCTTCACGGGGAATTAGTTCCAAGACTCGCCATGAGATGTCGCATACGGCGTGCGCTTTCTCCCATACGGAATATGCAAATAGTATGCTTATATAGCCGAAGTGGGAGCGCGGGTTGTATTGGACACCACAGAGTCAGGCCTCTCAGGAAGTCATTCCCACAAGATTTCTACATAGAAATCCTCTGGTTTATACTATCTTTTCGTAAAAATTCTCTTGGAGAATTATTAATAATATATAAAATAATTATTAATAACAACAGTAATAATAATATTATTATTATTTAAATGATTCAAGTTTACAATGTACATGCATAGCGATACTACGTACGTACTAGGGCCCTGATAGGGATTCACCATGGGCTTATCGTGGATTCGACATGGCAGACGTGAGGCGGTTGTAAAGGCCCTCATTTGGCAACCTTTTAAGGCCCTTGTCGAAAAAGCGTGACCGTTCATTCAGGGGCCCTATTGGGCTTCCAGTCAAGGGCCCGAAGTAAGGTAGGGAAAACCGATCGGGGACTAGTCGGGGTCGCAATCGAATCCACGCACGGGTAATATCAAAACTTTGTACCATTATATGAGCGCAGAAACAAAACACTGTTGAGGGAGGCGATGAAAGAAGTTCAATCAAACTTGAGTTCAAGCTCAAGATGGATCTTAAGATCAAACTTCAAACCAAATTTAAGTTTGAACTTAAGTATGAACTGTGACGGAGATTCCGAAAAATCCCATCACATAACTTATCATGAGAAGTTCAAACTCAAGTATCACTATAAGTTCATACTTAAGTTCAAACTTAATCTTGGTTTGAAGTTTGATCTTAAGATCCAACTTAAGCTTGAACTTAAGTCCGATCCAACTTCTTTCATCGCCTTCCTCGACCGTGTTTTTTGACATTAGTTGTCCAAATAATAAAGTTCGATCGAACTTGAGTTCAAGCTTAAGATGGATCTTAAGAACAAACTTCAAACCAAGTTTAAGTTTGAACTTGAGAACGATCTGAAGTTCGCACTAAAGTTTGAACTTAAGTATGAACTTATCATGCTAAAAACAATTTGTTATGTCAATCTTGTAAATTTGGGCCTATGATTTTCATTTTTAAATCGACTTATTAACAGAAATACACGATCAATAAAGACGTGAGAATTCAATCGTTATACTGAATTTAAGTTTAAACTCAAAGGGAGTTAAAATAACGACATTATCACTCCATAATCTTATCTAAACTTCGCGAACTTCGATGGATAGAAATTAATGAAATTTTAACAATTAATGCAGAATTATGGTATCAAGGCAGACCCACTAAAATTTGGCTAAAAGTAATACTGATTAATATTTTATAATAAGAATTTGGGAATAGTGTAATAATAATAATAATAATAATAATAATAATAATAATAATAATGTAATAATAGTAGTAATAATTATTATAATAATAATAAAATATTTTTTGACTTATCGACGAAAGCAACTTTTCTAAATTTGCGTATAATAAAAATTTTGTATTATTAAAATTTGCCCCGGACAAAGATTGAGTCCGCAATACAATTCTGAATCAATTGTCAAAATTTTATTGAATTCCATTCAGTCCAAGAAATTGCGAATTTTGAGAAAATTTCACTCAAAATAAAATCATCTCGAATGTTCTATAACCATTTTCTGTCAATAGTAGCTTGCTTTTGGGTGCAAAATTGGCTCCACCGAAAAAAGTTCGTTTGTTATATTCCTAAAAAGAGAACAGTTTTTTTTTGTCAGTCACGCTGAGGCCAACTCGATAAAATCGAGTCTCTTAATTGCGCGAAACTCGGAAAAACCTCACGTACATGTATGCATGTATATATGAAATAATGGTATTCTATATAGTGCCGTCCGTGGTGTATTGCAATCAAATTGCCAATTGACCTTTCCATTTTCCAAACCATAGAACACGTGTGAAAAAGTCTATTGGAGAGGGCATTGGTAATTAGTCACGACACCCTCCGTGTGTGGACCATTTCTACCCTCTATCCGACAGCTCGAACATCACCGAACAACTTTGTCAAGATAATCTGAAAAATATATATATTTAACAGCAATCAAAGAGCATCGTTAATTGGATCAATTTTTTTGAAAATCGAATATCCATCCCGTAGTAAAAAAACTCCATTGAATCGCCAATGGCAACCAATGGTCCTCATACGACTCCATTGGACAATGAATGGGGACCCATTGAGATTTCCGCATTTGTCAATGGCGTACAGGGCTGACCATTGATCAGTGAATGGGTATCCATTGAACATCAAATGCGGATGAATCGAATGATCATCATTACTCAATGATGCTCATTGGAAAGCCAATGCAGATGAATCGAATGATCATCATTGCTCAATGATGCTCATTGGAAAGCCAATGCGGATGAACGAAATGATCCGCTTTACCCAATGATGTCCATTGGAAAGTCAATGCGGATGAACTGAAAGATCAGCATTTCCCACAGATGTTCATTGGAACCCAAATGCGGCTAACGATGAAATGATCAGCATTTACCAAGGATACCCATTGAATAATAAGTAACTATGAATTATACAATGATCAACATTTATCAATAATGTCACTTCATTGATGACTGATCGAATGATGAGCAGCATTCGTTAACGATGCTGCAATCCATATTCGAGGTTCAATGCTGAACAATTGAACCCATCGATCGATGAGAATTTTTCCGAATGCGATATTTCTCAAACGGCGGTGAATTAATAAAATTAAGTAAGAGTAGATGTCGCTGATTCTCATATATGAACCAAATATTTTCTTCAATTGTAATAAATGCTGATGATTATATCGATGATCAATTAATATTAACATAAGCTCGGAAATTATTCGAAAGTAATTTAAAAAAAATATATTATAAGTTGCTCGATCATCAAGTACGCGTACGTTTGGGATTAATTATTTTTAAAACCGTTTATTTTTAACATATACACATAATTTTATCAGTCCTTTTCAACCCGATTTGTGAGAGGAGAAACGTATATACTTTCATTATCAATCGTCATCTGAATACACTTACAATCTATTTTCTCAATTCTGAGCTTCAATAATTTCTATTAAATGTAATAATATATATAATGCGTACATAATTATTGGTCGTTATGCTAATATTTTAGCATTATGATTAACCTTACTTACTGATAACTTACATCATTTGATTATTTAATGCGTAATTCCATGTATATATAGCAATCATATGAAAGAATCTCCATTGATGATCCCATTTATTCCCCATTTCCCACAAAAACCAATGGAGGTGAATGGCGAATTAACTAGGGAGATTGTCTCCATTGAATCCCCATGGGATAATCCCCATTCCGTTTCAAATGGGGAATTCAATGGCGAAAATGTCCTTAAAAAATTCGGCATTCATATCCATTGGTTTTGTGAGCAATGGGGAATGAGTGGCGAACAGCAATGGAGATTCTTTCGTATAGTAAAAACTCCATTTATCGCCATTGAAAAATCCCCATTCATTCCCCATTGCCAAAATAACCAATGGGGATGAATGCCGAATTGCCTAAGGGGATTGTCTCCATTGAATCCCCATTAGATAATCCCCATTCCGTTTCAAATGGGGAATTCAATGGCGAAAATCCCCTCAGGCAATTCGGCATTCATCTCCATTGGTTATTTTGGCAATGGGGAATGAATGGGGATTTTTCAATGGCGACGAATGGAGTTTTTTACTACGGGATCGAACAATTGGATCGTATCAAAGCAACGACAGCATGGACTATTTTTTCTTCATGTTACATTTATATAAAGAAAAACACAAGTCTGAAATAGACTTCAAGTTTCAACATCAAAATACAGATAGGCAACTCCATGTCAAATCGACCAATAGTTGGAATCGACCTCATTCAATTTCGATGAAATGTGGTCAGAAGTTTTCTTTTATCATAAAACGAAGTTCTACCAAAATATAAACATTAAAATTTTGTTTTCAAAAGTTATGTAAAATTCAAAAATCCACTTTATTTTTCAATTTTTCAAATGTATTTTTTAAATATCTCGAAAACTATTATAGTTACGAAAAAATCGTTCTGGGTTTGTCTGAAAACGTATACTTGGAGCTACGAAAAAAAATATATATATTCAGAATTTTTTTTTTGAAAAATGATGAATTTGGAGAATTTTGAATTTTTGAAAATCGTGAAAATTCAATTTTTCAATGAAATACCTTGTACTGATCTTGAAAGATCCTGAATTTTTCAGAATTGCGTTTTCAAAAATATGAGTTTTTAAATTTTGCATAACTTTCGAAAAAAAAAAATTCAATTTTTTTACTTTCGTAGAACTTTGTTTTGTGATAAAAGAAAACTTCTGACCAAGTTTCATGGAAATTGAAACGGGCTGATTCCAACTCCTGGTCGATTTAACATGGAATGACCCAGATTTTTGAAAAATTAGAAAGAATGTTTTAATGTCACTGGACATTTCAGAGAGTTAAGAAATCGGTGTTCAATTTTAGAAATCGTTTTTATAAAAATTCTTACATTAAACGCCAATAATGAATTGGGATTTTGATTGTATCTTATGATCTTAGTTTTCAAAAAAATTTATGATAACAATTAATTTCCCGAAGTGTCAACTGTTTAATGGTAGCTTAAGGGGTAGTTTAAGGGGTATTTTCTTACAATTTTTTTGAAAGAATAATTCGATTTTATGTTTGATTTGAATTATTTTTTGCTTATTCTGTACTTCTAAACATTTTCCATCGACTGAACACTGAAATTATTATTTATAACTGTAATTACGAATTAAGAACCTTTTGATTATTTTTTCTGACTAAATAAATCCTCGAAATTGTTTCTTAAGGGGGGAAACCGATTCATCCGATTCATTTCAACCAAATATTCTTAGACACATAATTGCAAACCCTCATCGATAAATCTCCATTTTCAAAACAAAAAAAAAATTGAACAATCATTTTTGCATAAAAATGGTCGGTGAAAATTCGATCTTTTTTCTCTGAGTGCCGCCATTATTACAATATTCGACTTTTGAAACTTTTTCTCGGTTTATCGACAGCGTACTTTCATACAGAATGTAATGATTTCTGATTTTTTTGTTTCGGATGAAAAACAAAAAAAACTACAGCTGCCGCAATTCGACATTGCGGGAAAAATTCGTTCAGCAACGATTGGTTGCAGGCTGCTGATGAATACTTATTTTCGATTTAAAAAAATGTTTTTCAAGTCTTCGAATGTACAATAAAATAGCCTCCAAAGTTGAAAACGATTGGTCCAGTAGTTGCGCTGGAAAAAAATCCCGAAATTCCTCGTGATCTTTGATTATTTATATGGGTTTCCCCGCTTAAGGGGAGGCTAAATACCGACATTGGCACCTCGAAAATGGATTCCAAACTTGCTCTGGCACGAATGGATGAAAATCAATAAAATTTTGACAGTATCATCAGAATTATGGCACAAATGGAGCCCCACTAAACTTTTTTCGGAAAACGAAAGAAAAAATTACAGATCTGATTATCATTAAAAATCTGTAATTGAAAATATTAAATTACAATGTTCTTAAGGCATTTCGGCTAAAACCAAGAGTGGGGCTTCATAACTAACACCAAAGTACGAATATCGATACATCTTTGACATTATTTTATGAAAAAACCGCGACGTAAGTTTGGAATCCAAATCACGAGATAAATGTTGACAAATTTCGTGTTTCATCGGAAAAAAAATGGCGAAGATAAGTTCACAAAAATCCGAAAGAGGGCAGCACTGTGTTGAATTCCTATGAAATAAACATTACTTCCATCAGACTTCTATCCAAACTGTTTAAAAAATCAGTGGCAATTAACGTAAACGTTGATTTATGTCTCGTATTTGCATTTTGCAATTCATTTATCATTAATTCATAAATTTAATTGATATTCATCCATCGGTATTGGAAAAAGTTTGGACAGCGATTTTGCGTCGATAATGTAGGGCTTCAGTAATAATGTCGGTATTTAACCTCGCCTTAACAATAATACATTAAAAAACTACGTCATGAATCGATGGAGAATCTTTGAAAAAAAATAAGATAACAATTTCGGATTATTAAAATTATTGATAAAACAAACATTATCACTAAATATAGAAAACGTTTAATATTAAAATCCCTACTTATATACTCAATTCTATAAAAAATTACTACACAAGAAATTATTAAAACAACCCTAATAAATATTATTGAAATTCAATCCACTAAAATTAAATATTCTATTTTTAAAGAAAATAAATTTAAAAATTCATATTCAATATAAAATATCATTTTATTAATTAATAAATATAACGATAAAAAAAAAATCATAATATAAATATAAATATATAAATTACAAATAAATAAAAAATCATTAATTTAAAATAAATTTTATAACTTTGATTCCACAAATCAATATTTTTTATTAAACTATTTAAATTAAATAAACATTATCATTATTAAAAATAAAAAATTTAATGGAAGTCAATGTAACATTAATACAAAATATTCAATAACTCAAACTTTCTTAAATGTATAATTTAATAAACTAATTTTACTATGTTGTCTATAACTATATAAATAGTCTATATTTTCTAATATTCAATGCAATTAAGATTCTTCATTGACAAGGTTGCATGACTGCAGTGAAAAATAAAGATCAGTAACGACGATTAATCCATAAATATTGTCAGAAGCGATTTTCAGGATTTAACACTGATTTAACTACTGTGAATTGCTCCAACTTCCTTAAGGGGTTAGACCAACCTAGGATTTTCAAAAAAAAAATTTGTTTTGTTATAAAGGTAGCTTATAGTATGTATAGAATTATATTCCAAAAAGTTATGTGCGTGAAAAATCCTTAAGGGTGTTGAGTCCCAAATCGCAAATTATGAGAAAATTCTAAAAATTTGGTATGTTTTTGAATGAAGTATTTGAGAGGTCGTGTGAAAATTTCACGACGATTAGGAAGCTCGTTATCGAACAATTAACATTAACAAATCAAATTAAATTAAATGTAGTCTTATGGAAACTGATATAACTTTGCGATAAGTTTTTTTTGACCTCTCAATTATTTAATATCTACAATACATTGAAAGCAACGGAAACAAAACGAAGTTCATTGATAAATATTTTGTTTATTTGTTTAAAAAATTGTCCTTAACAAAATATTAATATTTTAATAACGAGCTTCCTAATCGTCGTGACATTTTTACACGACCTCTTAAATACTTCATACAAAAACATACCAAATTTTCAGAATTTTCTCATCATTTTTCATTTGAACCCTTAAGGAGGTTTAAGTAATGATGATAGAATTCTGAAAATTTGGCATGTTTTTACATGAAGTATTCAGGAGGTCGTGTAAAAATTTCACGATGATTAAGAAGCTATTTATTGAACAATTAACATTTAAAAGTTTCATAGGGACTCAACATCCTTAAGGGGTCTACCCTAATTAGACACGCAAAAAAATGCCTATTTTCACGATTTTTTTTCATTGTTTTAAATTAGAAATATTAATATGACAAGTATGAGGCTTGATAAATATAATCTTGAAATGCATGAAAAAAAATTTTTTAAATTTATTTTTCGGTTTTTTATTATATGAAAATGCAGGCCAAAAAAATATCCAAAAAAAAAATGAGTGCGCCCTGTTGACGGAATCTCCGGAGTGGATTATCTAAAAAAAAAAAAAAAAAAAGGTTTAAGATTCAGTAAGGTCATGACTATGTCGCATATCATACGATTTTTGATTTTTTTTAAATTGGCAAAATGGCGGCCATATATCGAAAATTACCGAAAAATAACCTTTTTTTATCAGTTTTTTTTTATTTAAACCAAGTTAAACTAAAAATTTCAAAAATCGTATGATATGCGACATAGCTGTCGACATAAGCAATATGTGCTAAAAATTTGGTAAGGATTGATGCAGTAGTTTCCGAGATTTTTTCAACAAGCCGTACAAAAATGTCATTTCGAGAAAAACGCGATCAAAGTTTTTTTTAACGAAAAAACGTGAAAATTTCTTACCTACGCTTAATCAGCGATGCCTGCACCGTACATTATGCCTTCAGTTTGTTCATAATGTACCGTCTACACTTTCGAAAAATGGAATTTAAAAAAAATCGATTTTTTGGAAATTGCAATTAGGGTAAACCCCTTAAGTACTCGATTTTCGTATTCTAGTGCAGCCCCTCTTCATCCGCAGCGAGCTTTCTACAAACTTTCAACGCGTTCAACTTAGATCTAAATTTTAATTCGGCCGAACTCATAGCTCAAATAAATTTCAACCGATTCATTTGAAATTTCAACTGTACATTCAAAATAATATTCTCTAAAGCACTGCGTAGAATTTTTTCATTGTATCGCATAGTTCGTTTTATAAACAATTTCCTGACGATTTCCTCATTGCATGCTATATTTTTTGAACTAGAAATGCGCCATTTTTACAAAAAACAACATACTACACAAATCCTACGTACTTCTGGGGGGAAGTCCCCCAGTACCGGACACTTAAGGTTATTCATCAATAAAACTATTATATATATAAAAACTTCGATTTTTTTTTTCACAAACTTTGGAGTATTCTTTGGTGTGTTAATGATAGTACAGATTTTGAAAAAACGTAAAACTAAGAAAAATATATTTTTTAATTTAATAGTTGGTCGAGTCCGAAAAGTGGCACCTAGTACCGGACACTATGAATACTATTTGAAAAAATTGATTAAAAATAGTTAAATTTTGCAATGATTGCAAATATATATATATGTAATATAAAATATATATATATGAGCCCATTGCTTACAATTGCCGCACTGGATCCAGTCATTACCTCTATAGCACACAATATTGCAGCAATGTTGCTGAAATGTTGCACGACAACATTTCAATATTGCATGTAACATTGCAGCAACCTTGCTGCAACGTTGCTATGTCCGCCGATTGAATTATTGCTGCAATATTCCGCAATATTGCAGAAATATTGCATGCAATCAATATGCAATATTGCAGAAATATTGCATGCAATCAATATGCAATATTGCAGAAATATTGCATGCAATCAATATGCAATATTGCAGAAATATTGCATGCAATCAATATGCAATATTGCAGAAATATTGCATGCAATCAATATGCAATATTCCAGCAATATCACTCCTATTGGATATGCAATATTGCAGGAATATTACGTGCAATGGAAACTTTATCATTTGAATTATTGCATAAAATAAAAATATGTAGTCTTCGGTCCATCGAACTGCGCTATCACAGGGCGCGGGTAAATGTTCCAACAATTGATTGTTAATTAAGACCCCGATACCGCACCTTTATCGGTGCTCGGTGGCGCTCTCGCCAGCGCGAGAGCGCGCACCGACCGCCGCCACCTAACGGATCTCAGGCGAAGTGCCGAGATCGTGGCAGACCCCGGGTCATCCCGTTACATTATATAGTCATATTTTGCAAATAAGAATCATTCAGAAACAAAAAACATTTTGGTTTTATAGTTTTTTTTATATTGAACATTTTTTCAATACGAATATCACAATGTCTTAATTATATTATATCGCTGCAATATCACATATCTTATTAATGTCAAAAGCACAACAAAATTTTAAAAAGAAATATGAAAAAAGAAAAAGAAAATGACGTGAAATTAATCGTTATTGATGTTTTATGAGGAATAAATGAATAGATCTTTTTCGATAGATCTTTTTCATATTTATTACGCTTGTGTAGTTGTAAAATTTGAAGTTCCATCTCATCAATATCGCTGCAATTTACTCGCAAAGTTTCAACAAAATATTGCAGAAAACATTCCTGCAATATTTTGTGGAATATATCATTGCACATGCAATATGACAACATTGCTGCAACATTGCAGCAACGTTTAAACAAAATATTGCAGAAATGTTGCTTAGGAACATTCCCGAAACATTGCTGAGAAGTTTTAGTGCAATGTTGCGTAGCAATGTTACCGCAACATATCTGCAATATATCATTGCACGTGCAATATGACAACATTGCTGCAACATTGCAGTAACGTTTCAACAAAATATTGCAGAGATGTTGTTTAGGAACATTCCCGAAACATTGTAGAGAAATTTCAGTGCAATGTTGCGTACGCAATGTTTCCACAACATTTCTGCAATATTTCATTGCACGCGCAATATGACAACATTGCTGCAACGTTGCAGCAATGTTATGTGCTGTAGGGGTATTGTCATCGAGGTTTTTTTCATATTTTCCTCGGGCCATTTTACTTTCGTCATTATTTTTAACTGATTTGTCATAGTGAAATACCACTACAACAACAACAACATGTTTTACATAAATATTCCAATAACGAAAAAAAAAAATGGCGTCCGGTACTGGAGAAAAATCGAGTGTCCAGGGGCTCAACATGCAGGATTAAATAACAAAATACGTTGCCATTTCACAAACATTTTGAAATGTAACCTTCATTATTTGAAAGAATACTTACCAAAAAGCATCCCAAGCTAAAAAACGGAGCCGCAAAACCCCTATTTTTTAAACAATGAATGCGTGAAAATTACGGCTGACACGAAATGTTAATCGGCTACAACGAAAATCAACTCTCGACAACGCGCGCATGCGCACTGCGGCTAGCTCTCTAGCGCCACTGTCACCACTGTGGCCACCGTTCGAACTACGCACGAGAACTATTGTCGTTGCTCTCTAGTTTGGCTTATATCAACAGTGTCCGGTACTAGGTGTCGTCCAGCGTTAGGGGACTTTCCCCTATAGCTATTCTTAAAATAATCGGAAAAACTTTAGAAAAAATGTTAGAAAAAACTTTAAAACTCAAAAACTATAGAAGCTGTTGGTTCGTCCGTCGACCTTCCCGAAATGAAGGCGTCATCGAAAAACCGCTGCACAGACGCCATTTTGACATATATTGCCATGAAAAAATAATTTTTTATTGCCAATTGGATGTACAATAAAACACTTTTTTCGTAAATCCGATTTATTTTATGGTTTCGGTGAAAAAAAAAATTACAAAATATGCCCTTTTTGGTGCTGTAGAGTGGCCTAAGGCCTTGAGGAGCGATAAAAGAAGCCATAATTGCCCAAGAAAATACCCTTCTAGCAGGTTTTATGTTCTCAGCGGTTTTTTTCTCGCCGGCGGATAATTTAAACTGGACCATATTTCCAGACCCTCCTTCAAACTTTTCCTCTGGACTTTCATGGCTCCCGATTCCCAGAGCAGCATGTATATTTAAGTATTGTCAGAGCTTGCAGAACATAAAAGGAATTTTGTTCCCCTGTTCATCACACAGCTCGAAGCTCGTTCGGGGTTTGCCGCGTTATTCACTGCGGCGGATTTTTTCATGACAAAAACAACGAGAACAACATTAATGGAGAACAATGGAGCAGCTCTGACGTTGCAAATAGTTTGCGGATGCATGGAAAGGGCGGAATAGGGGAGGGTGGGGCACGACGGCCCCCCCCCCCTGAGCCGTTTAATACTTTTCGTGGCTTTCAACCATCAAAACAGTTTACTCTTGTTCTATCTTGAACGAATTCACCGACATTTGCTGAAAATAAAAAAAATTTATATTATTAAATTTTTTTTTTTCAATCTTAAAAAACTTTTTTCAAACGTTAAAAATTTTTTGGATGCTGCATTTTACCCCTTATGTAGTGCATCGGCCTTAAAATTGATGAATACATCAAATTCATCATGATTTGAAGAAAAACAATAATTTTCTGACCTAAAAATTGATATTATAAATTATTATATTTATGATTTTTTTAATCTTAAAAAATTGTTTTCGACGTTAAGAATCTTTTTGTTGGTCCATTTTACCCCTGATGTAGTGCATCGGCCTCGAAATAGATAAATACATCAAATTCATCGTGATTTGAAGAAAAAAAAACAAATTTTGACCTAATTTCTTAGGGTGGTCCATTATGCCCCAGATAACGCGGATCGGCCTAAAAATGAGTCAATACATCAAATTTACGATAATTTGACAAGAAACCAAACTCTTTTTTTACCTAATTTTTTAGGGGGGCCGTTCTGCCCCAGAGGGCCATCGTGCCCCACCTTCCCCTATATACATGCTCGGGGAAGCGTTATTAGTTATTCGGTAACGAATTTCACGGTTTGAGCACACGGTTATCGTCACGCTTTCGGCGAGTATCGAAAATTTAAATATGTGCTGGGCAGCTGAAACGTCAAAGCCAGGCTTCAAAGTTCACAAGCCTCACGAATATTTTCTACATAATAAACAAAAAAAAACAAATATTGATCAATAAAAACTCATCCAGGCGTAATTCTTTGCGTAAACAACGAACAAAAAATTGTTTATAAATATCTTACCAAAATGCAAAATTGTCATTCTTTTATCGATCGTTTCATTATTTAATTGATTACATTTTTGTCGAAATTTTATGCCTCCATATTTTTGCTCAGACCCGAATTTTTAGACGCAAAATTTTGATTGAAAAAAATTTATCTTCAAATAGCGCTTACAATGGACAATTTATTTTAGGGGTTACATGGATTTTAAAGGTTAAAAAAAACTGCTCTATTTTAAAAAAATATGAATGATGTGTTTTATTCAAAATTTTAAGCATTTGAGAGAGTAATATTTAAACCATATTTCATAAAAGGTTTATTGAAAAATTTGGAAAATTTAGGCGGTGGGACCTTGTTTTCGGAAACCTCTAAAAAAAGTGATGGTAAAGATATCTCATGATTATCTGAAATTCAAAAACCAACTTTTATCCATTAGTAAAAAAAACTATAGCTCGTGATTGAACAAAGAATTTACCAAAAATTAACATTTCAATTTTTTGCATAGTTTTATGCAAAAAGTAGAAGTATTTTGTGTACAATTTACATTACGTAGAACCTTGTAAAATTAGTTCTGATCGAAAACTTCCTTCAATCGCTTGATACTCCTATTTTGAAAAAATACGCAAAATTTCAGTTGGATCGGTGCATTAGTTTTTGAGGAATCATGTCCACCAACTTCAAAAATAGTGTTTTTAGAAAATAGCGATTAAATAGTTCCCAGCTTTAAACTGATCTAGCCCAATAAAGAGGAATTTCCAAAATCTCTCCTAGACATTTACTCCGATTGATTTACAAAACATTGGAAAAATATTCTAGACATATCGTGCTATTAGGTAAAAGAATTCAGAAATGGATTTTGTGAAATTTCCAAACCTATGCAACCCCTTAAAAATAAATATTGGATAAAAAAATCTGAAAAAATTTCTCTGAACTCAACAAAAACAGACGCAACTTTTTACTATCTTGAAGTTTTTCATGAATCCTCTTTATTTTCGTGTTATACAAAATTTTTCAAATTTCCTCTTTTTCACAAAAAACAGAATAACTTTGGGAAAAAAAATCGCCTAAAGTTAAAAAAAAGGTAATTGAAGCTCAAACTTTCCCCTTTATGAATTCAATCGTAAAAATGTATTTAAAAAATTTTCTCTAAAAGATGGGTGCACCTGAAGAGATGGAAAAAAGGCAAAAAACATTTGTTTTCAAAATAGACTCCGAATCTAAAAACAAATTGTAAAAATAATTTTAAAAACCCTGCAAATTGGAATTTGCACATTGCTTCCTCATCTTTATCCATAGTTCACATAGCTTCCTTTAACACACAGTAGCCATCAAATTTGGCTTCCTTATAAAGGAAGCTTTGTTAACTATTGAAAAATATTAGTAATCAATAAGCAAATTCGATCGATTTTCCCCAAATTTGATAGCTAATAACATTAATATAGCTATACTGGCTCTTCACAAAATTTCATTGCAATATCTAAAAAATTTCGAAAGTTACAGCGTTTACGCTTCTTTTATAAAAATTAAAAATTTGATAATCATTTAATCATTCGATCGATTTTCGCTAAATTTAATAACGAACATCCTCGATAGCTATATTAGCTCTTTGTAAAGTTTCAGTACAATATCTTAAAAATTGCACAAGTCAGAGCGTTTAGGCTATTTTTCAAAAAATTCATAATTTCATAAAATTTTAATCACTCGATGCATTTTTGCCAAATTTAATAGCGAACAACCTCGATAGCTATATTAGCTCTGTGCAAAGTTTCAGTACAATATCTTAAAAATTGCACAAGTCAGAGCGCTTACGCTATTTTTCAAAAGATTTCAAAATTTCATAAAATTTTAATCCCTCGGTGGATTTTTGCCAAATTTAATAGCGAACAACCTCGATAGCTATATTAGGTCTGTGCAAAGTTTCAGTACAATATCTTAAAAATTGCACAAGTCAGAGCGTTTAGGCTATTTTTCAAAAAATTCAAAATTTCATAAAATTTTAATCCCTCGATGGATTTTTGCCAAATTTAATAGCGAACACCCTCGATAGCTATATTAGCTCTGTGCAAAGTTTCAGTACAATATCTTCAAAATTGCACAAGTCAGAGCGTTTACGCTATTTTTCAAAAAATTTCAAAATTTCATAAAATTTTAATCCCTCGATGGATTTTTGCCAAATTTAATAGCGAACAACCTCGATAGCTATATTAGCTCTGTGCAAAGTTTCAGTACAATATCTTAAAAATTGCACAAGTCAGAGCGTTTAGGCTATTTTTCAAAAAATTCAAAATTTCATAAAATTTTAATCCCTCCATGGATTTTCGCCAAATTCAATAGCAAACAACCTTAATAGCTATACTAATTCTGTTCAAAGTTTGAGTGCAATATCTTGAAAATTGCAGAGGTTAGAGCGCTTACGCCATTCTTGCAAAAACGAAAAAAGTCGATAAAATCTGAACACCCGTTATAATTAAAACAAAATTTTTTTCATAATGAAGAGCAATTCGTGCTCGACAAGTGTGCTAAATTTTAGCTTGATATCTCGAAGCGTTTTCGAGTTATTAACTGTTTACATTTGAAACTCAGGATTCACACACACACACACACACACACACACATCCGGACATTTTTTCTAAATATGATTTCTCTATGTTTTAGGACATTTTGAAGATATTGGCATGAAAATTGCGAAAAACAAAAAATTTCACGAAAACAAAGCTTCCTTTATGATGAAGCAAAATTAATGATTCATTATTAATTAATTAATAATAAAACATTTCCAATGTATAATACATTTTATTTCCATATAAATTAGAAGAAACGTAATGACACCAATTAAGATTAATAATCTCGTAAATTCAATAATTGTTATTATCGATTATCGAAGTTTCCCGATAACCTTTCTTCATTGCACAATGGCACAATTTATCGATTTTACCACGGAAAGTATAAAATCACGTATTTGAAAAAGATTCTTTCACGGATAAATTTGAGCTCGTCTTATCTCGGAGAAACGATATAGACCAGAATCAATGAAGGATACACAGTTATGCATGAAGAAACGTGACAAAAATTTCTCGATAAAATGTCATTATGGAAAAAGGGTGTCCTCTCGACACGTTCCCTTGCCACTTCTCGTCGTGAATCACCGTGCTGATAAAATTCAGCTGATAGCGTCTTGGGGGAAGACACGGTTTCTTCGGATTATTTCGGTGAAGGGTGTGAGCGTTGTCTAAAGAGCGACAATTTGACAATCACCGAGGGCAATATCGATCTCTCGGGAAATCGCGAGTGGGGAGACGACCGTGACGACGATGTAATATCGTCAATATACGTATGGGTCGTTCCATGTCAAATCGACCACTCTTGAACCCGACCCCTTTCGTTTTGGCTGAAATTTTGTTTTCCTTTTCTACACTGAGAAAAAAAAATATTCCAATGAACAAAATCTGCAGTCAAATACGTTCAAATAAATATTTATTTGGTGCAATTCAACATTTTGGTGCCTGAATAATATTTTGGTCAACCGAAGCGCAGAATTATTCAAGAAACTAATTATTCAGTTAGACCAAATAAATATTTATTTGAACGTATTTGACTGCAGATTTTGTTCATTCAAACATTTTATTTTCTCAGTGTACCCCATTAAAAACATTTTTCAGGAAATTTTCAAATTTTTTTACCCAACCCAAAAGAAAAGGCTTTTTTTTAAATGGCTATAACTTCTTCAAAAATTTAATAATTGAGGCGATTTTTTTCAAAATTTTCGTCTTCAAATGTGTATACTTTTCGAAAAAAAAATTTAAACGATTTTAAGATATCAACATCTATGAAATTTTTCACTTTTTCGAGAAAAATCATCTTTTTATCGAAGTTTGCCATTTTCATTTTTTTTGTTCACTCGAAAAATACTTTAATCAATTCCGGAAAAAATCTCGCCCAACGTGGAGTAAGCCGACACTTGCTTCTATTTTTTTGATCCATTGAAAAAAAAAGTCTCAATTGGACTTATTTCACAAAACACCACTCTGGAAATTTTTGAGGATTTATAAAGGACCTCGGAGTTTGGAAAATTCAGAAGAAAATAAAATTCAAAGTATTAAAAAAAATTGTTTTCAAAAAAGTTAAGAAAAAAAAAATAGGACGCAAAGTCAGCCCACTCCTTGTTGGGCGGCATTTTTTCCAGAATTGATTGAAGTTTTTTTTTTAGTGTGGAAAAAAAAATGGCGAACTTTGAGAAAATGATGATTCTTGTCGAAAAAGTGAAAAATTTCATATATTTTAATATCTTAAAATTTTTTTATTTTGTTCAGAAAGTACATTTAAAGATAAAAGTTTTGAAAAAAAACGTCCCAATTAGTCAATTTTTGAAGAAGTTATAGCCGTATAAAAAAAAACCTTTTCTTTTGGGTTGGGTAAAAAAATTTAAAAATTTCTTGAAAAATATTTTTTATGGGGTAGGAAAGGAAAACAAAATTTGAGCCAAATCGAGAGGGGTCGGGTTCAAAAGTGGTCGATTTCACATGGAATGACCCATACATAAGTTAGGTTGATATGGTTATGGTGCTCGGTAAGTGTGGACGAGTTCGTGCGGCGATACGGGACGAGACAAAATGGGAGTGAGAACTTCGAGAATCGAGATTATATCGAGAGTATGTTGAACGTTTCTTGTACGAGATTTTGGGGGAGGAGGAGAGGGGAGGGCAAGAGTGTGGCAGAGCGGCACAAGTTATCCCACTTAATTGAACGACGAGGCTAAAGAGGTTGAGAAATGTATGAGCGATTAAAGGTTTAAGGGGGTGAGTGCCGAAATGAGGGTTTCGCATGAAGAGTCCTGTGTTGAGAGATGCACTGAGTGAAAATTGAGGGATGACGTATCAGGGAAGAACCTTCAACTTGACATTTGCGTCTGCCAACTTTAATAGCTTCGAAATTATTTTGACAGTCACTGTCATCCGCTCTATAATGTAATTCTCTTCATTATGTCAATTGTCACTTTTGTGTGAATCTCGTTTTTGCAAATCTGTTCACACATGACAGTCAGTCACAATGACAACCACTGTCATCCTCTTTATAGTGTAAATCTCTTCATCATGTCAATTGTCACTTTTGTGTGAATCTCGTTTTTGCAAATCTGCTCTCACATGAGAGTCAGTCACAATGACAACCACTGTCATCCTCTTTATAATGTAAATCTTTTCATCATGTCAATTGTCACTTTTGTGTGAATCTCGTTTTTGCAAATCTGTTCTCACATGACAGTCAGTCACAATGACAACCACTGTCATCCTCTTTATAGTGTAAATCTCTTCATCATGTCAATTGTCACTTTTGTGTGAATCTCGTTTTTGCAAATCTGTTCACACATGACAGTCAGTCACAATGACAACCACTGTCATCCTCTTTATAATGTAAATCTTTTCATCATGTCAATTGTCACTTTTGTGTGAATCTCGTTTTTGCAAATCTGTTTACATATGACAGTCAGTCACAATGACAACCACTGTCATCCTCTTTATATGTAAATCTTTTCATCGTGTCAATTGTCACTTTTGTGTGAATCTCGTTTTTGCAAATCTGTTCTCACATGACAGTCAGTCACAATGACAACCACTGTCATCCTCTTTATAATGTAATAAATCTTTTCATCATGTCAATTGTCACTTTTGTGTGAATCTCGTTTTTGCAAATCTGTTCTCACATGACAGTCAGTCACAATGACAACCACTGTCATCCTCTTTATAATGTAAATCTTTTCATCATGTCAATTGTCACTTTTGTGTGAATCTCGTTTTTGCAAATCTGTTCACACATGACAGTCAGTCACAATGACAACCACTGTCATCCTCTTTATATGTAAATCTTTTCATCGTGTCAATTGTCACTTTTGTGTGAATCTCGTTTTTGCAAATCTGTTCACACATGACAGTCAGTCACAATGACAACCACTGTCATCCTCTTTATAATGTAAATCTTTTCATCGTGTCAATTGTCACTTTTGTGTGAATCTCGTGTTTGCAAATCTGTTCACACATGACAGTCAGTCACAATGACAGCCACTGTCATCCTCTTTATAATGTAAATCTTTTCATCGTGTCAATTGTCACTTTTGTGTGAATCTCGTTTTTGCAAATCTGTTCACACATGACAGTCAGTCATAATGACAACCACTGTCATCCTCTTTATATGTAAATCTTTTCATCGTGTCAATTGTCATTTTCGTGTGTCGTTTTTGCAAATCTCTTCATTGTGACGTTTGGCACTGTCAATTTGATTGCTGTGAATTTATTGACCTGTCAACTTTGATTCTGTGAATACACTGTCAACTTTGACTCACTCAATATACGTATTATATGTCTGATATTAATTTCGACACTGTCAATTTTGTTTTTATCAATCCTTTGTCCTGTCAACTTTCACTTTCCAGCGAACTGTCAAACCTCTTAACATGTCATGTTTGATATTGTCAATGTCGTTGATTTTAATTCATTGTCTTGTCATTATTCTGTCAATATGCTGATAGCTTTGGCACCGTTGATACTTGTATTATGTCTTGATCTTTTCAAGTTTGACACTGCCAATCACAATTATTTTAACCTCTACCATGTCATGTTTGATTCTGCCAATAGCTTTATGATGTCAACCTCGATACACTAAAAAAGATCCACATTACGCGAGTACGTCTTTGTGTCAATCGCGTTATGCTGTCAGCTCTGCATTTGTCAATCTCAGTGATGTCCAATCTGTTAACATTTTAAATTTGTCAAACCTGCTGCTATTAGAATTCATTGAATAAAAATGTCAATCTGTGTTATGACAGCTCAATGTTGCCAATCGTTCATCTCGTGAGTGTCAAAACTGTCAAAATTGACACTCCCGAAGTAAACACAATCGAAATTATCACTGCCAAAATCAATACATTTAGAATTGATTGCAGAAACATGAATGTAGTCTAAATCGGTGCTCTTTTACTTACCACAGTGACAACCGATACTGTCAAAATCAATCCTGTCAAAATATATGCTGTCCTAATCAAGACTACCAAATTCGATACTGTCAAAATCCACGACGAAAAAGATCCCTGTCAAATCAAAGTCCATATGACCACATTCGATGCTGTCAAAATTGTTGCTGCCAAAATTAAGGCTGTATTCTGGTCTAGAAACACTTGTTTTGAGCGTTTTTTCGAGCTCAATAAATAAAAATAAAAAATATGTTTACCATTCCTTTTCTTACAACATATTTATTAATATTTAGACAATAAACAAACAAAAACTCGAGAAAAAAGTGAAAATTAAATAAACTGGTAAAGTTGGGGCAAAGAAAGGAGTGTGCTGAGTGACACGATAGCAACCTTTCTAGTCATTCGATACAAAATTTTAAAAAAGATTCTTAATTAGTAAGTATATCGTTATAGCTCCTAACTCAGAGAAAACGGAAAAGAAAATCGGAAAATGGCGGCTATCTGAACAAAAAAAGGCGTTTTTCGACTCTTTTTTTCTATAGGCTTTAATTTTTTTTCAATAGTAAAAAAAAACATTGAATATTTGAAGTAGTTCGGTCGAGTAGAATTTAAGATATTTCATCAGCTGTGTTGAGAAAAGTAGTTTTGAGAAAAACGTCTACAGCTTCAAATGGACAAGCATAGTTGTTGTAGCACTAAAATAGCTATAACTCTGTAAGTCATTAGATTCTAAAAATGTCCTTTCGAGGATATATTCTAAAAAGGGTCTAAACTGTAAGAATATGGGAAAAATTGATTTTTTCAAAGTTCTAAACCAGAATTCACCCTTCAACCAACGTCCAGCTTCAAACGGACAAGCATAGTTGTTGTAGCACTAAAATAGCTATAACTCTGTAAGTCATTAGATTCTAAAAATGTCCTTTCGAGGATATATTCTAAAAAGGGTCTAAACTTTAAGAATATGGAAAAAATTGATTTTTTCAAAGTTCTAAACCAGAATTCACCCTTCAACCAACGCTCTGATCTGATGCGTAGTTTCTACATCACTAAAATAGCTATAACTCCGTAAACTATTGGAATTAAAAAATTTCCTTTCGAGAAGACATTCTTAAGGGTTTCAACTTCAATAACATGCAAAAAAATGCTTTTTTCAAAATTGTTGACCACAATACCTCCTTAAAGTTACGCTCTGACGTGACGTGCGTAGTTGCTGGGTCACTAAAATAGCCATAACTCCGTAAATTATTGAAATTTAAAAATTTCCTTTCGATGATATAATCTTAAAGATCTAAACATTGAAAAAATGGAAAAAAATAATTTTTTCAAAGTTCTGGACCAGAATACACTCTTAGAGTTACGCTCTGACCTGATAAGCGTAGTTGCTACATCACTAAAACAGCTATAACTCCGTAGATTATTGGAATTAAAAAAATTCCTTTTGAGGGTACATTCTTAAAG
Source organism: Alloplasta piceator (assembly GCA_946863875.1). Taxonomy (NCBI): domain Eukaryota; kingdom Metazoa; phylum Arthropoda; class Insecta; order Hymenoptera; family Ichneumonidae; genus Alloplasta; species Alloplasta piceator. The sequence continues at coordinate 47,629,511 of OX333073.1, forward strand.
GTCTAAAGTTTGAAAATATGGAAAAAATAATAATTTTTTCAAAATTCTAGACCCGAATTTCCCCTTAAAGTTACGCTCCCATGTGATAGGTTTAGTAGCTGCGTCACTAAAATAGCTCCGTAAACCATTGGAATTAAAAAATTTCCTTTCGAGGAGACATTCTTAAGGGTCTAAACTTCAATAATATGCAAAAAAAATGATTTTTTCAAAATTATAGACCACAGTACCTCCTCGAAGTTACGCTCCGAAGTGACGTGCGTAGTTGCTACGTCACTAAAATAGCTATAACTCCGTAAATTATTGGAATTAAAAAATTCCTTTTCGAGGCTACATCCTTAAAGGTCTGAACTTCAAGAATATGGAAAAAAATTGATTTTTTCAAAATTCTAGACCCGCAGAAGGAGCAAAGGGTCTCTTCATCCCTGTCACAATCAAACGAGCTTTGACACTAGGTTTATAAATGTCTATGAGCCTTCGCATAAAGACCATGATGCGAAACAATAGATTGAAGTGGTGAAGGAGGGTGGAGAGATAGGATTGGTGGCGGGAAGTCTCTGTCATCCATGCTGGCGCACCGAGAAATGAGTGGGCCGGAGACCGGCGCGTTGTAGATGCATTCTGCCTGCACTGTCATGCAGTGTTCGGCCAACAGTCCACACGGACGGTTTGCCCCGTTGCGTACCTCTCGAAACTTAAATCTTATTTTTTTTCTCCATTATATATTTATCGATTAAGAAAGATAAAAAAATTTTTAAAATAAAAATAAATTTTTTTTTTTAATTAAAAAAGAAAAAAAAATTAAAGAAAAACCCTTTAGGGTCAGAAAAGTAGGGAACCCATGATTCACACGAATCAGGCACGTTCTATCAATTGAGAAAAAGTAATTCTCGAATAAAGAAAATCTCTCGCGATCATTTCTCACATCCCTCTCTCGCAATTTCCACCCTCCGACTGCGGCTCTTAATTGACGATTAATTTTAATTGGCGCCTCGCCAGAATTACCCGATTTCCGCGTACACCGCGCGATTTTCACGCCATGTAAATCCACCGGAACTTCACGCGCTGCGATGCCCCCACCGACTTCCG